>JAOYRR010000698.1:0-12278 GCA_038994665.1 Podotricha telesiphe
TCCCAGTTGGTGACGATACCGTGCTCGATGGGGTACTTCAGGGTGAGGATACCTCTCTTGCTCTGTGCCTCATCTCCTACGTAAGAGTCCTTCTGTCCCATGCCAACCATCACACCTTGATGACGAGGGCGGCCCACGATTGAGGGAAAGACGGCACGAGGAGCGTCGTCTCCCGCGAACCCGGCCTTGCACATACCGGAGCCATTGTCCACTACCAACGCGGCAACTTCTTCGTCGCACATTGTGAATTAGTCTGAAAAATAATTAAAAAATATTAGAAGGCTTACATATTACAGTATCATTATATACCGAAAATGATTAAAGAGAGCATAGAACTAGACAATTGAGAACTAACAAGATTAACTTTCATATAAATGTGGACGACACTAAAAATCAATAGTGAACGCCATAAAAGGTCTGCGGTTCGAATCACCCACGCCAACTACAGTGGGCGCGTGAAGTCGCAGACACCAAATAAGGTTCTGTCTAACAAGAAGCCATTCTATGGAAACGTGGCGGTTTCACGCGGCGAGACACGGAGACGGGCGTTTACGGTCGGTAAAAGTTATGTCGGCTGCAGACTATCGAAAATTAATTAACTGGATCACTCAAGTTACTTTAGATCAGTATTATAATAAAATACATTAACCGCCTCGACCACGCCCTACCACAACCGGCGTCCCCGGTATCCCGACCGGCGTCACGCGGTCGCCCCGCTCCGTGTCACTGACCCGCACACACTAATTATCGCACTATTCGCTCACGGTACACTAAAAATGCACTCGAGACACTAAAAAGATGCACATCTGCTAAACTTACTTTAATTTAAATAGTCCTATTAAATAAATAAATTAATCGCTATTGCACAGCCTCGGTTTTGCTGCACAACACCACAACTCGGGCACACTTAGTGGAATGTTGGCGGACGAGGGACCCGGAGTATATAAATGAGGCCGGTTATCGGGGCGCCCCTACCCGCGAGCCCGCGGCCGCGGCTACCTTTCCACCAATCAGAGCAATCCTGAGTTTTCGTTACCATATATGGTATTGCGCTGCAGGGAGCCTGCGCGTCCCCTCCCCCTCCCCTCGCGCCCCCGTCCCCAGCGATCCGGCCGCGGACCGACGCCGCGCTCAGCCGTCAGCTTCGATTGCGAACACCGCTGCCTCATTACAACTTACAAGTAGCCTAGTAGGCGCATCTACTCGATAAGATAATAATGCACTAGGATTTAATTAAATTAACTGCATATGTACTTCACCCACATCAAATGCATTAACGAAAGCAAATGAAATATTGATCGATATTGGCGCAGCGCCAAAACCGCACAGAAGTTATTGTATGTACATCTGCCGTGTATAAGGGCTAAAGCCTATTCTCCATCAATATATCATGATCGTAAGCCCCTCATTATAGCATAGCAAGAAAATATTTCCCATATTAAATCAATAACTTCTACTAACAGAACAAAGGAAACAAAGTTATTGATCAATAATATTTACTGTTTGTAAAATAAACTTAGCTAACGTACCGTGAAACTACAATAAGTAGAAAAATAACGATTGTCGGCGCGTGAGAAATACCGGCCGCCGCTGTCGTCCGCGCGACACTCGCGAAGGTCGATTTGCTTCACTAGGAGGTAGCGTTTCGCTGGCGAAGCTGTAGAACCGCTAGCAGAGCCCTAGTTCTCTACTTATTATGAAATTTATAAATTTTTATACGACGGCATGCAAAATGACCTACAAAATCAATACAGTGACAGTTCGAGATGACATCTGCGTCAATGTTCATAAATTAAAATTGGAACTGTTATTTTTCTGCAGTCTGCAGTCATAAAACGACTTGTCGACCTCCTCAGTCCTCGCTCGTTTCAAACCGTCGGTATTACCATATATGGGCAGGAGGTGCTGATTGGTGAACGCCCGCAACGGTCACTGTACGTACATAGCGGGCTCGCACCCACACTGCGTTATCTTTACAGTGTTTGTGTCTAGTATCAGAACGATTCATTCAATCCCGTATCGTTGGCTTTGTGGCTGAATAAACCGGCTAAGTTGCGAAGGGCCTTTAATATTAAGCGAGGCTTAGCTGTGGGTAACATTTATTCCGGCCAGGTTACCGTCTCGACGCATGCCTTATCTGCAACGATTGTAATCACGTGGATGTTCCCGCATGCCTGAGATTCAATGCAGCACGGTGTAATATGCATAAGCTTGCAATGAATCTTGAATTTCTTACTGTTTATTCATTTTTAATATAGGAAATTAGTATAAAAGATGATATAGTAACGTGTGTGAATCATTTTGATTTGTTATTGACAAGTAGGTATGTTGTTATTAAGGCGTTGAGACTAAAATAAACTTTAGTGTTAATTATCGGACCATTACGCACTAGTTGTTATATTTACTTTGTTTTTTTTTTTTAATTTATTTGAAGTTGTTACTTTTTTAATATATGTAGATATATCCGTGACTAGCAAGCGTATAATATAAAGCAAGATAACATCTTAGAAAATTTTACGGTTACTCGTAATACAGTTAATGTGCTTAGTCCGGAGAAACTTCTTTCTTTAATCAATATTCATTAGAATCATTATATCTTCTAAATTTGTTGCATTTTCATTAGAAAATGTTTTATAACTTTCACTGTTAAAATTCTTGCTTTCATATTAATAGATCTTTTAACAAATTTATATAATTTTTAATTAAACTAAATAACATAGACACTGTATACAAAATTATAATCTTAAAAAACTTATCTTATTATAATATTTGAAAATTTCTCATACATGCTGTACATGAAAAGGTCAGGGTCAATGCACTTTACTTTTTTTTACTCACAACAGACAAAGGATCTTCTGTTGAAAGGATTTTATGACAGTTCTCTGACATATTAAAGTCATATATACCAACTTATTCATATTTTATTAGTATATGATATGATTATTAACTTATTTTTTTATCGTCTTACCTATATCGTAATCTGTTTTGAGAATTTATAGTTATTGGAATTTTACTACGATGAGTAAGCCTCATTGGCGCATGCGCTCTACACGGCTGACTCAGCCCTCGCGACCCCATTTACAAATTAATTTCCGAAACCTGGGGTCATAAATGAATGTTCAAGGACACGAATTTTAACACTCTTTTGCAATATAGCGTATTTCCGTATAGCCAAATAAATAAACTATAATATAATAAAATCATCATCATCATTTATAACCTCTTTGTTGTTATTATTTGTAATGTCGTATAATTATTATAAAATATAAGACATTGTTTTTAATGAAAACACAATTAAACATCACATTAGAACGTATTGTTAACTGTATATGGGTATTTCGTTTGGATGACTAATGTGAATGGATTAATTCCACGTATTTATTATCAAAAACAAATATTTAGTTGGCCAGAAACGCTTCAAACAATCAAGGAAATAATTTTATAGTAGAAACAAGTATCTATTCATAAATATAATACCATATAAAACAAAAATAAATGAATTGCTTAAAATAATTGTAAATGTACATCCCATATTCAAAATTTAAACGTTTACTTTAGAAAGGTGCTACATACAATTAATTATATTTTTGTGTTTAAATAATTATAATTTCTAAAATCGCCTGCGAGGAAAATTATTTCAGTCTACAATTTATGAAATTTAAATGATGTTAGCTTTAAATTTGTATAAGTAAGGTAGTTACTAGGTGAGTATATATTAAATTAAACAAATTTAATGTTTTGTACATAAAAAGTCTTAATATTGTTAAACATCATAATATATTATAGTTTTCTAAGACATAAATAAGCTTGTCCAAATAATCTTAACAGTTTAATTACAGTGACTGTTTTATCTATATTAGCTCTAAAACTTTATTTGCCAGTTAATTATATTCATGTTTTTAGTTTTTACCTATATAAATTACATTTATTTAAACATTTTTCTTAATATTTCTATAAATAAAAAAGGCGTTTGATAAGCGGTAAAAGATAACAGTCATCTGCACCTATCACTATTATGTATTATTTGATTTAGATACATCCTTGGCCTGCCTGTTAGCCCACAGGCCTTGTGTTTGATTCTCGATTGGATTGTAAATAAACCTTTATTTGTATAATCCTATCTTTTGCTGATCTCTATCGTTGTAGTAGTAGTATTGTTGGTGGTTTAGTGACTATTCGAAAATATAATAAAAAATACTTTAAGCTAGCTTCTAGGAGTCAAGGCACTACTCTCTTCAGTACCCGACCAAAACAGAGACAATGCGCTTTGAATCCGGGACAAATTTGAATACAAGAGCGAGGAAATTAAAATGATCTAAATATAATGAATCTCTCGAGTTGGAATCGAACCTACAATCAATCATGACCATAGATAAATGGTGTCTGTCCCACTCACTTGTCCAGGATTTTTTCTTTATCATATATTTATATCATTTTTGTGTAAATTTTGAACAAAAATGGCATTTTTGTTCAAAATTTACACAAAAAATTGACAGAATTGTACATTGATATTCTGATCTGAAATATTTAAATGTTACATTAATGTAATACTTTGTAAAATAAATGCAACTTTATGCAAGTTGCACTCCATTAAAGTCAAAAGGGTTGAAATTAAAGGTAGGGGTTGAATTCAAGCACCCTCTCTTGTGACAATGAAGTAGTGGTACATATGTTATTCAACGTTGTGGGATTTTTAATTTCGTATTATTTTATTATAAAGAAATACAATATTAATGGCGTTGAGTTCCGCCACTCAACACGCGGTCTCGGAAACTGGTAACCGGAGTGTCTTGACACTAGATTCTCTCTGTCTGCCTATTTATCAGGGAAAAAGTGTGAAGCTGAAATATTTACTGATAAATGTGTGAGTTTACTAGAAATATTATTAATTTTTATATCCGTTTCACATCTCTGAGTCAACCGAAGGATGCGTGTATTGTGAATTACAAATACATACTTTTGTTGTAGCATACGAGGAGAATACATATCATATCGTATAGATAGATGATTCATTCTGAGGTGCATATTGTTCGTCGCGAGCCGGCTCTTGCCTTTTGCCACCGTGACGAATCGTATCCCCCGTTTATAGAAGTCTACTCAGAACTCGGTATAGTGTGTAGTGTTTTACATCTATATATATATAATAAGAATGTAACTGGTCGCGACTACGGACGGACTACTGTAAAGTGCTCGAAACGTCGGGTTTCTAAAAAGTATATTCGAATACCAATATTATACGCGATTAATCCGGTTAAAAATGGTTTCATTTTATAATTTCTGGCCGTTGTCTGTCCATGGAAGATGTTATACGAAACAAAATATTATTATCGTATTATTTATTTATGATCCCAAAACAATAAAATAAAATTTTCTTTTCTGTTTGTCTAATTCTTTTAATAAACTCATTTTAAATTCAATTTTGAATATTGTATTGTGGCAAACGTCCCTTAAAATTTAGTTTATTTAATTTCAATCGGTACACAAATAAAAAAGTTACAGCCATTTATTTAGTAATTTAAGCAGAGTTTATGATTTATACGTGAACGCGGGCGGGTGAAAAAATATTTTATATATTTGTTATATATGTATGTTTAATATATAATAAATTAATATATATTATTAATATATTGTTAGTGTTAATTTATAGGTTTCATTGAACTGTTTATTCGCTTGTTCAGATTTTAAAGATGCAGCTTTTGCCGACCAACTCGTCACTCTATATATGTTAAAGCAAAAACGACAAACGAAGTAGTCCCTAATAATTCATTAGATATAAAGATATATGTTTGAAGAATCTTTTTTACTCAAGTTTTAACTTTATAAAGCTTTAGTTACTCATAATAATAATTTCCCGTCATCTGCTCAACACACAAGTTGTCCTTGATTCTAAAAATACAAACATCCCTTGCTTCTGTTATAAAAACTGAGTCTTAACTGTCACAAAATAAGAGTGCTTATGCATAAAAAGCATTAATTTACAAAAAAAAATTGTATAGCTGGTTCCAAATACACCATACAGTATTCATGAGACGTCCTCTAAAAAGGATCCGTCATCCCTCAAAGGTTGGAATAATGTACACTTGTCGGATGCGACGATAGAAGAATTAAATCTATGATTTGTAATCTTAACAGACATTTCTAATATTTTAATAACGCTAAGTACACACTTATTCACACGAATAGCATGTTACTTAAAATAAGTAGTATGAAAATGACTATCGATCAATGAAAACATAACGAAATTATGAAAACATAATTGAAACCAGTTTGAGCGACGGCATAGACAAATTAAATTTCCTCCCCCGGGGCCCGGGGTAACTCGTGAGCTGATTTTTATTAAAATATAATAACCTATTTCTAATGTAACGTTCATAGTTTAATACTATTATCGTAATTGTAGTAAATCGATCAATTTCAATTAAAATGAATTTTTTTTACTGCTGTTATATTATTTTTATTTTCTTTACATTATTTCCCGCATAGTGATGTAGGTAGAAAGAACCTAGTGTCAAGACACTCCATTTTCAAGTGTTGAGTGAGGAAACTCAACGCCCCACTTTGTCTTACCAGAACAAAGAAATTAAAATAATTTAAATATAATCATCTCACCAAGTGGGAATCGAACCCACAACTAATCACCAGTCCGAGTATTAAAATATGTTATCATATTTTGAAAGATATTCAAAAGCAGCTTTATCTGTCAGAAAGGTTTGTTAAAAATAATATTACTTATTCTTATTATCCTTAATTCAAATGCTAGTTATTTATAATGTATGAAATCTGCAAAGTTTCATACACATTTACATTTATCCAGTTCACTTTTCTATTTTAAAACAATCGTACATTTTTATTTAAATTAGAAGCCTCCTTGACGCATTGAACACGCGTTGCTAAGCAACATGTGTGTCGCTTTATACAGACGTGTATGTCAAACAAATGTTAATTTGTGTAATATTTATTTTATTATTTAATGTGTTTCTAATGCATTATTATAAAAAATATTGGCATTCTGCATTTCATCTCCATGTAAAGTTGCACTATGCCAAATTTCATACCCCTCCGTCTAGAGATCCAAACTCCAAAGTCTTTTCTTCAAGTATTAATATAATGATGACGAAATTAAGTACGATAAACTTTGCAAACGACAGACGGATAGCACTTATCCTTTCACTGTGAAAACAAATTAGTTTTTTATTTTGTGTACAATAAAAATCAGCTCACGAGTTCCCCCGGGCCCGGGGAGGAAATTTAATTTGTCTATGCCGTCGCTCAAACTGGTTTCAATGATGTTTACATAATTTCGTTTAGAAATTAATAACAATAATAATGTTTACTGCTCTTAGGTTGTGTGCTGGGCATATTCCGTTAAAGAAATTCAGTTTTCTCATGAAGAAAGTAAATTCTCCTAACTGTGAATTGTGCGGAGTGGAGGATGATATTCACCATTTCTTAGTGGAATGTGTCCGTAATGCCGGGGCCCGTCAAGACTTAATTCGTCGATATAATTTAAATTTAAGAGATGTAGGTGTTTTCCAATGTTTATTGTCCGAACCTTGTTCTGTGGTAACTAAGATGTTGTATAAATTTAAGTATAAATAGTGTTCTTAGAAGATTAAGGAAATGCTATAATTGTGTGTTTGAAGATTGTTTTAGGGAACGATGGGGCTGACATTTTTGTATTATTACATAAAAAGACCCTAAATAAAAATAGATTAAAAAAAAAAAAAAAAAAAAAATGTTTAAGAAGATAATATCGGTTTACTAAGAATAAGTATTTGTAATGAATAATGCTATTTTAATGACCACCCCGTAGTAGCAGTAAGTAAATAAGAAAGCATCAAAATGATATCTTAATTTAAATGTAAATATTATCCTGAATTAAGCCAGAGTGCGATATAAATAAAACAATAATTTAAAATTAGATTTTTCAGGCATTTGTAAAAATAAAAGAACAAGCCTTAATCTTTTCGGAAAACATTTCATAAAATTTCGTTTTCTTCTACCTATTTATTTTCTATCATTTATCTAATATAATAAAAATATTATCAATTCTTCGCGATTATACGGGTTTATGCGAGAATAGGCTGTAATTACGGGGCGTTGCGACTTGCGCCGAGCGAGCAGACGGGCCGCAGCCCGCAGGGGCGCATCGATCGCGACGCCCTTGACCCTCCGCAACGACTCAAGTGTGCATGCACATGTGACCATCACACATGAAAACTATTTTTAGATTTCTTTGCATTTCTTAGTTAAAGTGTTCTCATTTCACTTCTAAAGTTCAAGAGAAAGAGCTACATATAATGTGGATTATGGCTTGGTAAATGTTTTTTTCTTTTCAGCTACACGCTATTTCCTGTTTAGCAAGATCAGGGTAGTCAGAGAGAATGTAGTGTGAATACACTTCGTTCTTCACTTTCCAATCGAAATCGAGACATTCCTTGAAAAGTGTTTAACGCCGACATCATTTAAAAATAATAAATCTCCCAGTCGGCATCAAACTTACAACCAATCGCGTTTGCAGCCAGACGCTCTCCCAGTACGCAACGAATATAATAAATATTATTGGTTCTATTTCTATTTTGTTACATGTAACATTTATTTCCATTAGCAGACCAAAATGAAAGTATTGAATAGGTTTTAGAATAGGAATATTTTCATAGTTGTGGTTGTGTAAAACATGCACTTTTTCTTATTTTTTTACTAATGCTATACTATACAAGCCATTTTGTATTGTAAAGTACGGAACCTTGACTGTGTCAAATGTTTATTTGAAACGTTTCCACTCTACCTGAGCCTTCGATCAAGTATCCAGTATAGTGTAGCATAAAATTGTAAAAATCTCTCTACAGAGATGCTAACAACAAATATAAGTTGTAATAAACGTATAAGAATTTTGACGTAGCTGGATGTAGAACGCATGGCTTAGCAGTCAGAGCGGGTTCAAGTCTGCGCTGCGTTAAAATTTTTATACGTTTTCTAAATATGTCTTTTTCAAATTCCTAAGTCTGAGAATAACACTTTAAAAAATGTTAAAAATATCCAGTATAGTTGATCTAAGAGAGCTGAGCAGTAAATATCAACAATGTAAGCCTAACTACAAGTTATTGTTATGAATGTTGTTAATTCTTGGTGGGTTATTGGGTTCAATAATCAACTGCTTTTACTGTGTGGAGGTACTCTCGGCTTATGTTATTATATACCTACATTACATGTGTTTTGCAGCTGTACATTAACTGATTTACAGTACCACCACGACAGTCGTGCACAGACCCTGAGCCTCAGGGATTTTTAATACGTTCCAGCCCGTCCCTAATCACAACTGGCCTTGCTGGTCAAAAATTCTATCCCCTCCTGAGTAAATGTGTTGTAGCGGGTATTTTTAAAACATTTTAAAACTGGTGTCACCGTGATGTTTTTCATAGAAAGATAGAACGACAGAGGACGTCTATGGGACTCTTGTAAATACACAGTGAGTTCTGATTGATGCTGAGGATTTCTGATGGTCTGCGCTTGAACATTTCGGAAAGGGTTTCCGGGTAGCTGGATTACATCTTCGATTGAAAAAGTACGAATAAAGAAAATTCTGCCATCACTATCGCTGCAAAGTGGTGACAAACTGCTTTGGAATTTTGTTTTGCCTTGTTTGCAGCATTCATGACAAAGTACGGATTTCGCTCTTGACGATTCTCTATACGTACCGAAAGCCTTTCTGAAAGTTCTTGAGACTGCTTGAAGGGTTATAGCTGCCGTGTCTCTCCATAAATTAAGTTGTTCCACTATCTCTGTCGTTTTACCACAATGGAGAACACCATTGACCCACTGGATTGTGGCACCTTCCACATATCTAACAATTTGGAATTTCAAAGTGCTACCGCAGCATTTCTCTCTAAGTACAGTTCTATATTAGTACTTCTGCTAATGTCATATTTTTTTATTTCTTATGTATAAGCTGATCTATTATGCTTCCACTTCAGGTGTTCCAGTCTTGAAAATCAATTACACTCTTTATTATAATCAATAACCTTATAGCTTTTATTGTATACCAAAAAAAAAACCTTGATATCCATCCAGTAGCTAATGTTATCGGTAGATACTCAGAGAGTATCAGAGGACTTTTATATACATACTAGCCGTGACTTCGTCCGGGTGGAATTCTAAAATAAAAGTAGCCTTAGTTACTTGTTATTACATCAGTTATCTGCCAGTGAAAATTAAGTCAAAATCCGTCCAGCCGTTCCAGAGATTAGCCGGAACAAACAGACAGACAAAATATATTTTTTAACATTTTTTAAAGTGTTATTTGCACACTAAGGAAATTGAAAAATACATATTTAGAAAACGTATAAAATCGTATTAGAAAATTGTAAAAGATATTAATATAAAATCGTATTCGAAATAAATAATAAAATCGTATTCGAAAATTGTAAAAGATATATTTTGGTAAACATACCGTGTACAGTACACATATTATGCGTTTAGTAAAAAGCAGTTATTTCAATATAACAAACAGATATTTGAATATATATATATATATTGATTATCGCCACTACGACGCTACCTTCTTACAAGTTATAATCAAAACAAATTCTTGGCTACGTAGTATCAAGTATACATAAATAGTTCCGAAACAGTGGCAGTGCACTGTGACATCACGCACGCTGAGACGCACCGTAGACTACCGGGATAATTTTAGATACGCCGCAAACATCTACGCTAGGTCAGTTAAAAATATACATTCCAAATTTACACGCGTTACACTTTCGTTGTTTACTAATATATGAGGATTATAATGTAAATTTTAAATTAACTGATGGAAATGATTGGGAACGGTGATCAGAATATTTTGACATTGGATTATATCCGCCACATCTCGCATATGCAAGATATTCGTAATGCTATACGAGTATGTATCTAAACAGAGAAGAGAAAAAAGGTTAAGCGAGCACGCCATTGCCCAACAAGGTTGTTTTAAAAAATATATATTTACAAAACGTATAAAAATTTGAACGCAGCGGGATTTGAACCCGCGCCTCTTGAAAACCCGTTCACCGTTGAACGGTTTTAAAGAGGCGCAGGTTCAAATCCGGCTGCGTTCAATTTTTAATACGTTTTATAAATATGTCTTTTTCATTTTCTTTAGTGTGCGAATAACACTTTAAAAAATGTTAAAAAGGTTGTCTAAGATTTCATTGATAAACAAAAACTGATATATACCTATATGCTTTATAATAATTATGATATATGTTAAAAAAAACGTTATTTAACAAATTGAATCAACTATAATTGTATTAATCAGTATGATATGAGTTATCAATTTTGTTAAGACTTATCTATTGCTTTGGACACTAATCTGCAGTGCTAAAGTGTTTTTTAATAAAACTAATATTTTGTAAAAATATCCGTATGTGATTAATGAATAAAAAAATAGATGGTTTACTAAATACTTACAAATGACTATATAATTTGCTCATTGGTTCAAATAATAAACAATAATATAACAGGAAAAATATTTTTACACTCTAACATGTGATGTGTGATGTTCTACTACTCCAGGAGGAAACCAAAAACAACTTTAATTAGCCCTTAATATTTATTATTATCTGTTTTCAACCACAATGAAGGAAAACATTTTACTTATTGTTTTCCTGAACTATAAATGTGTATTAAGTTGTGCGATTCAACTGTTATAAGAATGTCTGTAACCGTTTCAAGTGTTTTAAGAAATAAGAATAATATCGGTTTAACGCTAAGTTTTTAATGTAAATGACCGAAGTATTAAATGGTCATCATCAGATGATGATAAAGATGAGATCGTCTTAACGAACATTTCTTAATTTTTAGCAACATTTTTTTTATGGAATTTAATTGTAAATGCATTTTAGATTTCGATATTAATTTGTATAATTTTAGAGCGACTCATCATTATTTTCCACGAAATTTTTACCCAGAGAAAAAAGGTACAAGGAAACTGCAGGTTTATACCGGTATATAAATTATTATTTTATTAAAAATGTTAGTCACTTTCAATAAATAAGTTAAAAATCTTTGTCAAAAAATTACGTAATATGCATATTACGATACCTTACAACCTAGTTAAATACTGCACTTAAAACATACATCACAAGCGTAATTTGAGTCACCCGGGAGGGGTCTCGGTGTAGGGCATCATACTGTATTAACAAGAGTCTTAATTGGCGCTTAGAAGCACTTCCTGTGCACGATTGAGGGACCGGACTCGTCGTACTCCTGCTTGGAGATCCACATCTGTTGGAAGGTGG
>JAOYRR010000699.1:0-12171 GCA_038994665.1 Podotricha telesiphe
AAAACTTAAACTACAACTAAAAACTAAAAAATCTATATTTATTACGTTTCGAATTTTGAACTTGCAAATTGTCTGAAGCTTTCTTAGCTAATCATTTGTTAGAAACATGATTTTCGTGCATGAAGTCTACTTTTATAACACGAAACAAGTAAACGAGGTCTACACCGGTATTTACTCAGCCCAGATAAAGACTCGCTCTCTGGGAACATCTAGATTCACAGGTGCATCGACCTAGGGAGACTCCCCAAAAAACACATTGTACTTGGTCCACACGCAAGCATATAAGACAGACCTCACCAATTTCAAGTACGGAAGGGTGGAATACTTACGCATCATCACAATGAATGACGTCATCCTCAAACCTGCTAGGGGCAGAGAAGAAGAGCTTTGCAACTGACCTCAGAATTCATGCAATTCATAAAAACTCAACTAAAAGCAAAAAATTCAATAAAGGCACGTACTCGAATCATTTGCGGCGCGTAAAAGTTATAAATAAAAAGACGAAACACGTTTTTTATGAAGAAATTTCTTATTATTGTCTTACCATTGCAAATTAAGCTTATCTTATTTATAGAATTAACTTTATCATCTAATGCGTTGAAAGCTTATTTTATTATCGTACAAATCTTTCTTTGTAATAAAGCATTTTTATGCATTTCACAAGTACTGTTTGATAAAGGAATAATTGAATGTGTTTCTTTGAAACGATTATTTATCTTGATAGTTTTTTTCATCTATAATACTAGTATGAAAAAGAAATACACAGTTGTCTTAGAGTCAAGTGAACTTCAAGTTAGAATCATGGCAATCAAGACTTTACCTTTCTTTGCTATTGCACTGGCGTTAGTGCTCGTAGCACAAGGGGCACCAAGTGAAGAAAATTTGCTACCTCGTAAGATATCTATATATAAATTGATCTTGTCTCAAATATCTATATATAAATTCATCATCTCTATATAATTTCTTGACTCGTAAAACGCGTTTACGCGTAAAATTGTAAAAATTGTAAGTAGCCTTAGCATGTATGTCGCTTTCTTACAAAAATCTAAATCAAATAGACAGTTATTTTATAAATTTAATTTTAATTCTTTATAATGAAAATTATAGTATATTTAAAACTTCTTTCTCTGCATAATTTTCGTTCAGAAAGATCGACCCTTTTTCGCTCATTATCTTCTCGTTTGTTAGATACGGTTTTATATAGAACCAAAGTGACACATTGTGCCAAAGTGAACGTAGTAACACAGCAAATTCTGTCTAGTTACATAACATTCACAATTCACAGTGAACGATGAACAAATAAAATTTCATTGTTTTTCAATTTCCAGATATAATATTCATTGAAAACCCAGACACGTTCCCTGCTAGACTGAGTCCTCAGGAGGCGTTGCTGTCACCCGCTCAGCGAAACCGTGTCTGCACGGCCGCATTGTGCGCCCGCGTGTGTGCCTCGCTCGGTTTTAGACTCAGTCGATGCAATGCGAACAAAGTTTGTGTTTGCAGAAATTAAATAAATTTTCAATATATTTTGTATTAGAATAAGCAAATAAATGTAAATTTATTGTTATAAAAAAACTAAAATAAAGTTTAATTTCAAATCTATTTAATATTATTACTCATCCTGTCTTTTCTTATTTTCATTAAGCTCACAAGCCCTCAACACATTAGTGATTGTATCAACAGATACATGTCTGGCATGGCGTAATAATGTGGTAAACATAAAAATAAAAAACAAAATCATACTTGTCAAAGCCACTGGAGTTATTGTGTCAATTTGATATATTTTTTAAACATTACAATAGGTGTGTTCAAAGTAACATTTCATTACGAAATTTTGTTTTAATTAACCACAAAAAATAAATATTCTATAAATTGGTTTATAATTATACAATACTAGCTGACCGGCAAACTTCGTTTCGTCTAACACCCAATGGACTGATCTAAGATTTTCAAACTGATACATTATTGAGTTTATTTTTTATTACAATAAAAAAAATAAGATAACCTAAGTGCCAGCAAGATATTCACTTTATTGGTATGTATTTAATTACATGGGTAGCAGTCTTAAGTGAAGCACCCTGTGAAAAAAAAACCCATTTTAGTTTTGTTGTCAGGCACAAAACAAATAAAGATGATGGTTTTCGAACTCGTTACATCGAATACATGCTACGTATGATTGACCATGACAAAAACATGCATTTTCTAAATTCAAAAAAACATTTAAGGATTATCCTTGTAATTTATTAATCGTCATGGCTAATGCAAGAAGAATCCAAATTTAGGTCGCTTAAACTGCAAAACGAAAACAGCGCCCAGCCATTTGGAATCATTAGAATCCCCTCGGAATGGGAACTTCCTCACCAGCTCCATTTTATTTTTTAGATGTGGTCAATTGAATCAAATTATTAATCAGTTTTGCTCATCACCCTTCACGCGTTCCGTTGCATAATTTTGGTTGGTTTCTCATGAAGAAAGTAAATTCTCCTAACTGTGAATTGTACGGGTGGAGGATGATATTCACCATTTCTTAGTGGAATGTGTCCATGCCGGGGCCCGTCAAGACTTAATTCATCGATATAATTTAAATTTAAGAGATGTAGGTGTTTTCCAATGTTTATTGTCTGAACCTTGTTCACTTGTGGTAACTAAGATGTTGTATAAATTTAAGTATAAATAAATAATTGTTCTTGGAAGATTAAAAGGAAATTACTATAATTGTGTGTTTTTGAATTGTTTTTAAGGGAACGATGGGGCTAGGCATTTTTTGTATTATTACATACAAAGACCCCTAAATAAAAATAGATTAAAAAAAAAAAAAAAATTTTGGTTGGTTAGGTTAGTCAAGAAATTTCAGGTTGAGCCACTTTATTCGTAAATTGTGTGTAATGAGTCAGATACATCAAGTAGTACTAAATTCAATTGGATAGTTGGTGGCTTCATCTTATTTTGTTACACAGTTGAGATATAGTCATAAGTGCATTAAAACAATGATTTCAATTTGAATTAGAAACTTGAAGGTTTGAGGCAAGCGTTTATTTTTCATCGGCAGAATTGATCTTTACAATTACTCACACAGTGGTGTTTGGTGGAAATTGTCACACATTAAAATTGTTGCGCCACCAAAATATTTCGACTCATTACGCATTGGAAATTTCAATGTTGGGTTAAATGCTTCCAATACGCGGTTATGCGCCATTGCGTATTAGATGATGATTTTCGATGCTACTAAAACTTTTGAGAGTATTTTGCTAGCATCGATGTTGGCTGTTTTAATAGTTTTAAGATTTAACGGCTTTATTTTTAATTACTGAATAAGCCTTAATATGACATCCAGCACCAACGGTGTTGTGACTGTTCAAGAAGAAACAAAAGCAACAGCGATGTTGGATCTCACCGGGCTGGTGAACTAAAAGAACTACTGACATGAGAAGTAATATTATAAGTTCGTCCAACGGCATCCAGGAAAAAAACCTACCATATTTATTAATGTATTATAGTCTCCTTACATCGTTCTGTTCGCGATTCAACAAGGGTACGTTCGTACTATTGAGTTTAAACTAATGAGTCAATTTAAGGCTCAATTCTCGATTCAATGCCGTCTTTCATTTTCCACACTTTGACGCTAGTATTCTTAATTTGACTAACAAACTATACGGCAAAAGGAGTAACGCAAGTCTTCTATCAACAGCAAGGCCTGATTATGTATCTTATCATTAATTTCAAAATCAAAATTTTTTTGAGCAGCATGAATTTGAAGTGTGAGAAATGTTTTCTACATATTACCCTTGTATTTATTTTACGCTAGATGAGTTCGATGGGAAGCTTGTGTTGCAATGATGATAGCAAATAATGTGCATATCTGACTTGGAGATGCAAAGATTCAGCACACAATTTGCTTCCAGTAACTTGAATTTGTGTCCATTTAAGTTTTTGACATACAGCATGAAATGTTGGACATATTGTACCATTAACAGCCATTTTTTATTTTTTTAATTAACAGCAATAACACAAGACAAATCGATTAACGTCGATTTATAAATTTTTTCGTTATAAACTAACCACAGATAATTATATCTGCTGCTGTTTATAATAATAAAGAAAAAATCCGATGTTTTGTATTAATATTTTTTGTTTTATTATTCTTTTTTGAATTTGAATGTTATTGAAAATGCAATGATAATAAGAGAGATGATCAGATCATATCACAGTCTTACTGTACAATGACGTTGAGTAAAAAAATACATATTTAAAAAAGCGAAGATACCATGGAGACTTTATTTATGCATATGTGTTTATTTAAAATTAATTGTATAAATATTTTTCCCCGCTGAGTCAGGGATTTTTTTTTGTATTATAATTTGTAGACGTTGCACTATGATTTTCAGAATTCTAATTCATTTTTAGAAAACGTATAAAATAATGAACGCAGCGGGTTTCGAACATGCGTCTTTTGGAAACCATCCAAGCGCTCTGACCGCTGAGCCTGAACTGAGCAGTTCTTCATCAAAACAAGCTGCGTTTAAATTTTTATACCTTTTCTAGAAATGATTTTTAATTTTCTAAGTGTGTGACTAACTCTTTAAAAAAGTTAAAAAATGTTTTCAGAATCAGCGGTCGAAAAAAAAAGCGTCTGAAGATTGTTGCACTTTGCGAGCAAAGCGAGTTCTTTGAAATTATATTTTATTTTTATATTATTATTAGATATTCAAATAAAATAGGTGCATAACATAAAAATATGATTATTTATGTAGAGTTTTATTTCAAAACATTTAATGTATAAACTACAAATTTGCAATAATAATGGATATTTAAAAAGTAATTAAAGCTTAAATATTCTTATAAGAACTAAATACAATAAGAAAAATGATATAATTCAAACACGTATTTTATAATAAGCGCACGATTTACGAACGTCTTGTTACAATCAATAAAGTATATAAAACTAAAAAAACGATAGCAAACTATATACAATTAAAGTAATTTCTTAGAAGTTGGAGCAGACGCACACTCTGTTGACGTTGCAGCGTCCGAATATGTACCCGAGCGCGTTGCACACGTTGCGACACATGGCGGCCGTGCACACTAGGCTGTTGCGAAGAGGTCCCGACAGAGCCGCTTCTGGACTTAGTATTACTGGAGCTTTGTCAGGATTTTGAATAAATAACACATCTATAACAAAAATATTAAATAAATATTGCTATTAAAAAATAATTACATTATTTCGTAAAGTTAATTTCCATGTAATTATTGCATATTGGTGCAGTACCTTTAGTTCCATGAAATTATTTGTAAATACATACTACATGGCATGTCAGGATAAAAACTATCCTATATGTTCCTGCGATCTATAACCTACTACGTTTTTGCATGATTGACAGACAGACAAAAATAACAGACAGACAAAAATTCTGCTGATTGGTTTTTTCGCATCTGTTATTGATATATTAACGGATCCAATTGAAATTTTTCTAAAACCTTTCATGTACAGAATTGACTTCTCTGACGTTTTCTTTTATCATATATATATATAAATATATTATTCGCAGGATATAAATTGATTCTACATTCCATGCATTCACTTGTACATAAAATGATACTTATAAATGTTTCGTAAAAGATACTTACCAGGCCGAACAATATTTTCTTCACATATGACCGCCCCAATTAATAGTAGAGCTACTATGATAGAAGAAATGGAAAAGAAATTTTTATTTGCCATCTTGATTTTTGTAGTTTAGTTCTTCGACTGTGGTTACTAAATATATTTTCTTAATATTTATAGCAATATTACAGATAAGAAATGCAAAGTAATCAATATCTTTTGTGAAGTTATCACGTTCCCTAATTTTTTATCTAATTATAAATATTGTAGGCTTATCATGAATGTAGGCTTTGTTCGATAAAACGTATTGTTTTTGATTGTAAACTTAGTTAAGTTCTAAAAATAATACCACTATTTTTAAATAATAATTAAACAAATATTTTTTAGAACTTTATTAAGTTTCAAATTATTTTTAGAACATAATGAAAGTAAATATTAAAAAATGTACTATTATTTTAGATCAACGCTGTTTCTCACAAAGCAAAAGGTGCTAGGCACTAGGCACAAAAACAGTACGTTCGTTCACACGATGCGTTGTAGCGCGCTTTGTCTTCACCAGAACGGGCAAATGGACACCTTTATTAGCACACTGAAATTTATCACTTTCATATAACTTTGAACAAAAATATGACAGACATACCCGTGTCGCAAACAATATTCAACAAAATTTAAAGTAATCGACAACATAATGAATGCATGGTTCTATTCTGAACAAAATCTTTTCAGAGTTTTGACAAATGTCACTATAATTGACCAAACCAACGAGAGTAAGACAATGTGTAGGTGCCCTGTATTCCTTCTCTACTCTTCCCCGACTAATTATAAAAAATAGCACAGGATAAATAAAGACTTGCTATTTAATTTAAAACTCAAACAAAACGAAACTTGCTGGTTAATTTTTTTTGTTATATGAAAAAAAAAGAGGAGATATATATAATAATTGAATGAATTTACTAACAAGCGTCTCCTGCATCAATTTATATTCCCTTATATTTTCCTAGTTCTGGTAAGATAAAGCGTGGCGTTGGTCTCCGCCTGTCAAAACACAATGTCTGGATTTTGGGAGGAAATCCAAGAACGGAGTTCTTGGACACTACATTCTTCCTGACTACATAGCAGGGTAAGCCCTAAAATATTTTTATAATTTTAAGCTGAAGCTGTGGAAATATTTAAATCAAGACATAATATATATAACCTTTAATATTAAATTATTGCTTCAAATAACTAACAACAAACTCGTAAAAACTAAATATTCTATTATTTTTTTTGGAAATCGAGAGTCGCTTACGTCTATCGAACATATCCAGACCATTCAACTCCGAATCTCAATGGAAAACGCCGTGAATATATTGAAATTACAAATTATATTTATAAAAAGCTAAATATTATTTCAGTTTCTTCTGGACTAGTAGCGACTACGTAATTTAAATTCTATTATTTTAAATTAAAAATAATATTAACGTTCCGACCACTCACTATTCGTATTAGATATTGAGTAGAAGAATTATGAATTAAAATTTCCCATTTTTTCGCATTGCAAACGAATATTAATAAAGGCTTGGTAATTACACTTTAGCTACGTACGTAGCTACAGGTTTAATGTGAAATTGTTGAAAAGGTCAATTACTAATTTATGATATGATTATTGCTTTATATATGTATTATTTAGTGCATAAACTAGAGCGTATATCTTTCACTACTTTAACTCCAATATATGATATAAGGTCATCAACTTAATGCATTTTAGTTTATCGAGTATACCATTTTACCTCCTTGCTAATGTTATTTACTTCTGGTACATACTTTTGTGTAATGTTTTATGAAAATAGAAAAAAAAGTTATGTTTCTTTCCTACAATAACATTTTATATAAAAATAGATGTTGAAGAATTATTTTGTAATTAAATTCGAGAATCAATTTCGTTTGGAACGACAAACATTGTAAAAAAAATATTATTTATTAGACTTTATTGAAAAAATTACACTTTATTAGAAAATATCTTATTGCACTTAAAAGGTAGGAAACTTAAAAATAATTAAAAAAAATAGAATAATTTCTTACAAGTTAGAGCAGACAAACACTCTCTATTCGATAAATAGTATAATATAAGCTGAAATTTATAAATAAAGCATGTAGCATTGGTAAAAAGAGACTTCATGTGTATGTAGGTTCAACTCCCTCTCGGGGAATATGTATATTTAATCTTCCATCGTGATTGGTTTTGATATAGTATGGTTTTGGGATGAATTCCTTGTTTATAAAAAATAATTAAAAGCGGGTTGATACTTCCAGATTAAGATCGGTTTATTCTGGTCACCCTGCAGATGCAAATGTGTCAGAAATCGAGATATTGCACGTGTTGAGTGACGGATTTCAGCGCTGAGCTTTGTCTTATGTACCAAAACATGATCAAATGAAAGTATGTTTAAAATATAATTTTATTATCATTTCACTCCAGTGGGAATCGAACCCATAACCAAACGTTAGTCAGATAATAACCCATAACAATTTATTTGTTAGCAATATTAACAAACAAATATAATAAAATGCTATAAAAAACGAACTTAAAAATATTTTTCTCGTTCCTAACACTATGTCATTCGATTTAAAAGTACTAACAAAGAAAAGTAAGTCAGTGTTCTGTTTAAGTTAAATAAAAACACTCAAGACTTAGAAATTGTGCAATAAGAAAACTTTGGAAATATGTCGTACATTAACGAAGTCTAATACTAAAGTTAATTACGATTGTATACAAAGTAGTCAAATCAAAAATTTATAACCTTTACAATTGCGTGGATCTACGGGAAATATCTTTGATATTAATAATATAATAATAAAAAAGTGTAATAATCGTATCAAATTTCGATGTAGCTGGATGTAGAACTCATGGCTTAGTGGTCAGAGCGATTGAACGGTGGAACGCTTGAACGGTTTTTCAAGAGAGCGCTTGGCGGGTTCAAATCCCGCTAAGACTCAAAATCACGCTGCGTTTCTAAAAATCGTCTTTTTCAATTTCTTTAGTGTGGGAATAAAACTTTAAAAAATGTTAACAAAATATATTACAATATTTTTTGTAAAATGAATTGCATGCCAAACCCTCCGCCCCTCATATCAAATCTGTCTCTTAAAGTAACAAAAAGACGATACCGGTGAGTTATTCTTTTTCCTATTTTTAATATTTACACTATAAAAAATGATTTGAACCCATGATAAAAGCATTTGTTTAAAGATTGTTATTTCTGTAACTTTGTGTGTATGGACTTTATGGCTGAATTGCTTGGCCACACTATTTCCTTTTAGTATTTGTCATCAAATATTGAATTCAACATTTCACCGCTATACACGACGTATAAAGATACTGACAGCTTAATTTTTTATACACATATATATTAAAAACTAAAATATTATTACCACAGTAGTTTTGCTAAGGTATCGTTTAAATCCGTCGATTAGTTTAAATATTAACGTGTATCAAAAGATACATTTGTTCATTTAAGAAATTTTGTAAAAGAACTATTATTTTCAAATAAGAAATATTATAAAATATAATATGGAACCTGCTTAAACGATTGTTTACTAGACACGGCCGTGCTCTATGACATGGCGCATTTACCCAAGGTTTTTTTATAAACAAAAAGGAAAGTTTTCTCAAGAGACCCAAAAGAGCAAGAGAGCAAGTTAAATTATGCTTAAAAATGTATGATTTCCTCAATTCGTTATTGTTTTAGGAAATTTGAATACTTTGATTATTTTATTCCAGTTCTATTAATTTTAAAATGAAAACTTTAAACAATTTATCTGGCCAGAAAACACTATCATAATTACAATAATCTATAATTTTTATATAATTCTTCATTGTGTTTTCGAGTATATTGTGGTATTCAAATGGGGGGGATATTAAAGAGAAACAAATCGCTGCGATTGCATTACATACAGTAGGTAAGGTGCCAAATACATTGTTAAAAATTCCATATGCTTGATATTTGTCAAATGTTTGTGTACCGAACTATTGATAGGTACAATGAAACTTCCTCTGTCTGGCCGTCGACGTAGTCATCGCATGAAAAAAGCGAGCAAAGCAGTGAGGGAAAAAAATTGAAGAAATCCTGTACGAAAGCAAAAGTTTTTATGACTTAGGACTTTAGCCTATAAGAGACGTACTGGTAATTTATTTTACCGATAATTAAAAAAAGAATAGGATTGTAAAATCAATAGTAGTATTGATTAATATGCAAAGAAAAAAAATAATTACGGATGAGAAAGATTTTTATAATTGAGCAATATTTTAACAAATAAAATGTACGTATTTATGCTGAAAGCTCTAAAGAAGCTTCCCAATTAGTTAGGTGGGGTGCTAACTATGGAAGAATACTGAGAAGTATTTTTGTGCAAAAGGTATCAAAACATCGGCACAGATGTATCAAGATACCATTCTTCGAAAGGTAATTAAGCCCCTTAACAACACCATGTTCAATAATCAAGAATAATCCATTCAGCAAGACTCAGCGCCAGGTTAATAAAAGCTTGATCCAGTCAATCTTGGTTAGAAATGAACGTTCCGGACTTTATCAGAGCCGTAGACTAGCCGTCGTCTAGTCCTAATCTTAACCCACAGAGTAAAACTTACTATAAATGCTATGATAATTTGGAGTCCCTAAAACAATCCATACGTTTGGCAGTGAAGAATTTTCTCATAAAAAGAGTACGTGCTGCCATTGATAACTGGTTCAGTGTTTAAAGGATATATACCTGTATTGCAGCCAATGGAGACTGCTTCAATATATTTATAATAGTTTTTATTAACGTACTAGCGACCCACTCGCGGCTTCGTCTGCGTACACTACGCGATTAATAGCTATTGAGTTTTTTCAGGATGATGATGATTAATGGATTTTTTGTTTTGTATCAAAATGACCAGGCTGAACATATTTATAAGTGACTCCAGAACAGACAAAGTAATATTACATATTTTTAACACTTGAAAAATATTGACTTCTATTTCATATATTTAGAATAAGAAAAATATATTGCAAAAAACGTATAAAAATTTTAACACAGCAGGACCTGCGCCTCGTGGGCGATTACCAAGAGGCGCAGGTGCGAGTCACTACTTTCAACGTTTTATATATTTCACACAAGGCAGTTTTTTAGATTCGCGACGTATTAAACATATTTTACCCGAAGCGACGATTACTTTGCCCGCGTATGTCAAACTTTAAACCAACCCCTTAGTGGCTGAAATAGAGGATGAAAATTTGGATGAAAATTTTTAAATACCTCACCGATTGTAATTAATTTTGGTATACATATAGTCGATATCTAGGATTAACCATAGGACTATTTAATTATTCAGCGTTGAAATATTTACTCAAATTTACATACAAAAAAATACCTCGGAATAGTCCTAACACGATAAATGATCAGGCCCAGTACTTTATTTCCATTACGTATGGTTACGACTGGAGAGTGGAGAGTGGAGAGGTGGCATGAGCGGAGGCGGCAAAGTTACACGTGCGGTGATGGGGAGGGATTGCATTTCTCAAGCGGGCAGTCATTGATGCACGTACACAAAATATAGAAATTAACGATGCGTTCACTTTGCATTACATTACATTTTTCTGCAATTTGGTTATTGTACCTTCTTATGGTTTTTAATATTCATTTGGAACTATAATTTCAGGCCTTTTATTATTCTATTAGTATATTTTCGTATATCTACAATTTTAAAATTATTTATAAGTAAAGTTAATTTAGGTTCTTAAGTAAGTAGGTTAATAAATAATTTTTTTATGCTAAAACATATCCATACTAATGTCATAAATGTGAAAGTCTGTCTGTCTGTGAATTTATTGTCTGTAAATTAATAGAATTTATATAGTAAAAGGTCCAGGGTTCAACATAGGCTACCTTTGTTTTCAAAAATCAACCCCTATATGTTTGAAATATTTGATAAAAGTTTGTATGAATAATCTAAACCGCTTCACCGACTTCGATGTATTCATTATATCAGAGAGATAGTTGATGACGCAAGGTCTAACATAGGCTACTTATTTACTCAAAAATCAACCCTTAAAGGATTAAATAGGGGATGTAAGTTTGTATGAGAAATCTGAATAAGTAAATGCTTCCTTAGTCAATTGCTGAGTATGGCGGGTAGTTTTCGAAAACAAATAAAAAATACTGAACCTCTTGCACACGTCTTCGTCATATACACGGCTTCGTGGTATATGTCTGCCAGTAACGCAATGGTTGTGAGTTCGATTCCCACTTACAAAATACTAGTATATCTATTTCTTAAGGTTAGTAATATAAGTGAACAAAAATATATTTTGGAATTCTCAGTTTAATTCTGCTAAAACTACAATCTATTAATAAAAATCACATTAAAAACCGTAAAATTTCGTAGTTGAAAGATCTAAGCGTACACATTGAAGACAATTTTGTTTTATATTATGTAATCACAAAATACTATTATGTGAAATTTTACTTAAATAATTACTGTGAACACTATTCTTCTTTCATTATCCCCTTCAACATGCAATGCGGGAAAATATGTGCATAATAGTAAT
>JAOYRR010000700.1:0-12048 GCA_038994665.1 Podotricha telesiphe
AAAGGAAATTGTAAAAACGTCCGAATATGTCTCATAAAGGAAATTGTGAAAACGTCCAAGACTCTTCTTACACTCAAAATCAGTGTTCTTAAGTTTTTATTTTCTTCACCTGAATTTTACAAATTTTTATCATATGTTGTAAATGAAACATAATATTCATTTAATTAAAATACATTATCGAGTCAAACTATGTCTTTTTTCTAACCTTTTGTCTTTAATCTATAAAGTAAGATTTAAAATATGAGATTTGTGAAATTAACAACTATCCAAATGATCCTTATTGCATGAAGGAGAACTTTAAATTCACATACTTTTACTATGAGTAATAAAATAGAAGTTATATGTAAGATAGTTTATCAACTCAGAAACTCTGTACATGAATTATTATTCATTTATGTAATTGAAAAGTAAGATAATTACGTCTTTGAAATATAAGACAGGTTAATAATCAAGTATCTTTGAATTATACTAAAGGATACATGTGTTATCTAACCTAACATATAAATATTCAAGTTTTTAAGGTGAATTTTTTAGAACATTTATTTTTGATACTCCAGAAAACTAGAATAATATAGTTCTTGGATCTTAGATATGAAAATAATATCATAGTTCAAAAAAAATAACATATCACTGTAATTCAATATTGAGAAAGCATTTACTATCTAAGTTAATTCATGATTTTTAAATTTTTATATGATTATCTTGATATTCATCATAAAAAATACAAATAGAGGAGGATTCATTGTTTATGAAGAAAGAAAATAGTAAAGATTCACTAAGAATATTTTCGTTTAAATGAATGTCTTTTTGCAGGTTAAATGTTATTTTAAACTCACTTGATAAATTTCTATATAAGGTTAGAGAATTCGAGAGGAGAATAATAGATCCTTGTGTTTAGATGCTTTGCTAATGTTCTTATGGAAAAAATAATAATAAGTAGTTTAATTCGACGGTTTTTAGTATCCTAAGACTTCATTTGTTTGTCTATGAGCAATCTTTTTATTTTATAGTATAAGTGAGTTAAATTAAAGATACAAACACTAAAAAAAGATCATTATTGTTTATATCTTGTGGTATTATGAACAAGAAAAATATTATTTACAAAGTAGATTTATATTATTAAACATTTTTACATGGTTAAAAGATAGAAGTGTAGTATGTCGCATTGAGCATAACTGTAAATTAGGTACTATGCATGAAATATTAAAGACAAAAAAAAGATGACAATAGAAATAAAACTAATAGAATTAACTGTATACAAGCATAAAAATGATGAAAAAATATGAAAATACTCTATAAACATACATATAAATGATCAAAACATTGTAAAAATTACTGGAATAAGAAGTTTTTAATTTAATAAAATAAAATAACAGACATAGCAATAACAAATGTAATATAAAGCCTTTATATTTAAATTACTGTCAAGAGAATAGAAATAAGTTACAATAAAAGAATATTTAATGTTTTTTAAGAATAATCATTACAATGATAAAAAATTGTCAAAATCCTTGTAATAGTATAGTAAACATGTTTATGAAGTATAAAAGCCTACTATACAAAAAATGTAAAATTTGGATATTTCGACTCTTCTTACACTGGAAATTAGTGTTCTTAAGTTTTTATTTTCCTCACTATAATTTTATATTTTTTTATCATATGCTTAAACATGCTTATACATAAAACATAATACACATTTAATTAAAATACATGATCGATTGTAACCCTAATATTCTTATATTTATATTTTATTTGCCTATGTTTTTAGCTCCATGAAGTAAGATTTTAGAGACTGAGATTCATATTAACTCCGCTTCTTAAATATACAGATCAATAGGTGTAGATAATGACTGAATAAATAAAAAAGATTTCGTTATGAAACCCTTATATACATGTTAATACAACCAAAAGGTATTAACTTCAAAGTTTAATATATTTATATTCAATTATATGATGTACGTTGGGAATCATCTTTTAAAATTTAGAAAAGAGAGTTGACAATTAATATCCATGTAAGTCAAGTAGCAAGACCTATGCTTTTGTTATTTAAGACATTTTTTAACTTCTATAAACAGATATTTTAAATTATATTAAACCATTTTTTGCATAGGGCTCAAAATTACTAGAATAAGAATATTCTTTGGTTGTCAGATATCTTCAAATAAGTAAGAGCATTTAAAAGTTGAAATGTTTTTAATCAAGTTAAAGATTGTTTGATGATTGTCAAAGAAACTTTTTTACATACGTTTTTACAGGTATATGCATGATCTTGTATATTATTCTTGAAAAAATTTGTTTGAAATCTCAGAATAAATTTAAACAAATGTTATAGTGATTTTTAAAAGTGGGGTAGAGTAAATTTAATTTATGAATATTTTTTTGAATTTTTTATTAGTAACTGTTCTATCAAGTTTAAGAGCTAATTAAAACACAATTTTAAGTATTTATTGATCTTTTCCCAGAGATTTTCACATCAAATACTACTTGTGCACTCCTTGTTTTTTTAAAAAAATCGTAGAGTCTAAGCAAATTTGAGATATCGCAATTGATTATGTTTTACTTTCAGAAAAAAATCATTTTGGAATGAACCAATATGAAGTTAAGTTTTTAAAACCTTTTTCCGTAGTTTATACAGGAATAACAGGTATTATATCAGTTGGAGGAAGATTAGCCTTGAGAAAAAGATCAAATTACTGAAATCTTCAAGTGAACACACCTTACTATGAGATTCGAATTTAATTGAAATGAAAAAAGGATTTTAATTTGCAATAAATTTTGGTATATGAATTAGTTATTTTGTTTAAATTAATTTAATTTTCATTAAAAAGGGAATCCCAATCAAACCAAAATATTACGTCTAAATATATTAATAAATATTATGGCTGAAACATGTCAAAAACATTGTTATGAATTGATATATACTTTATTAAAGTCAAAAGAAAAGCAGATTTTTTTTTAATTAAACTGTGTGTAATGTCCTACTAAAATCTTTCCTTTTGGCCTTTGTTGTTAATAAGAACCATAGACATTGGTGATTATAGATCCAGAAAAAGTTTTGATCTGATAAGATAAAATGGTTCAGTAAGAATATAAGGATCTCGTAATGAGTGTTGCTTCACGATTTCAAAAAGGTTAGAATTATATTGTTACGAGAGTAAAGGAAATTTTAGAATGATAGAAGAATTACGTTAAAATAATTAATGTATTATAAATAACAATAAAAGGAAGAAGATATATTTTAAGAGTAAATAATCTTATATCAATAATTTGCACATAAGGAGTTGAAACAACAGGATGAAAATTTTTTGTAAGCAAAACAATAAAAAAAGAATCTTACATTTATTAACGTTAAATAACTTTCTGGTTTTATTTTTTTGAAGTCTCAGGATTAATTAATTTTAAATTCTTTTGTTAACACCGTTTAATATATAAAGCAAGTTTCCGATAATCTTTATAATAAAGATGTCTTAACATATAAGAAATCAAACTTTTACTTCATTATGACTGTTATTTTTGCAGACTTTAAAAAAAAGATTTTAAATTCAGTAATGCAATTAAAAAATTACTTTAATCTTATGTTTCCTGACAATAAAATATGTTATATCTACTGAGAAATAAGGAAAAGTTTTATTTTTTTATTTAATAGCATATAATGAATCCTTCTAAAGTATGGGTTCATGTCAATATCAAACATTCTGTAATTTCAGAATAGGTTAGGTATAAGTCATTTTAATTAAAAGTGTTTATAATGAGAAAAGTCAAGTTAATTCTATCCCGTTGTATTTTAGAAATCTTAAGTTATTAGTTTGTATTTTATTGAAGATCTTTTATGTATTAAATCATATATATGTATATTTACGTTTTGTTGAGCATACTTGATTTAAATGAATGGCATCACAGAAAAATCAAGACACGAAAGTAAAATAAAAACCATTAGCGTTGAACATTGAAAAATATAGATACATTTTTAATATTAAAAAACAGTAAGCAAGAATATTCATGTCAGTGTCATGAAGCAGGCATTCATAACCAATCTAAGTATTCCTTTCTTTTGCATCAAAAGGAATCACATCAACAAATCTTCTTTAAACATGTTTCAAAAGGATTATTGGATCTTCTGAAATGTTAAAAAGCATAAAAGAAAAACGCATCCATGACGAGTTAACACAGTATTGTACATGAACAGTAGAATAAGTAATTCTACATATAAATAAATTTTAAGTTTTTACAATTGAGTAAATAACATTGTTAAGTCAGACTGATTGAATATTTAAGAAGAATAGAAATTTTATTTATTAAAAAGAATACAATTTCTTTATTATGGCATAGTAAAGATGTTTATGATGCACTATAGCAAAAATATAAAATTGGATATTCTGACTTTTCTAGGCTTCGAAATTGGTGTTTTAAAGTTTTTGTTTTCTTCATTACAACTTTTAATTTATTTGTCATCTACTTGAAAATTATTCCTTGTGTTTTTTAATTGTCATCATATTAATTTTGTAGCCTTTGATTTTTTCTTCTCAAGAAGATAAATATACTTTTAAGGTTAGTTTGTACCACGAATTCTTCTTTTCTAATTCAACTACATTGAAATGTAACTCTTTAAATCAATGATACACATATTTCTATCACGTGCATAATAAGAGATTTTTAACCCTTATAATTTTCTTCCTCATACGATTTGTAAGGTTCTATGTTATTAGCATTTCTCTTTTGAAGTTCTTTACTTGATACAGTTAATCCCTAATCTTAAATGCTCTGAATTGAAATTCACCTAAGAGCAGAGATTTCCAAAAGCAATAAATTCTAAAGACGTTTACTCATGTGGATCTTTTTTAAATTTTGAAATAGTACAATGATAAATCAGATAATTAATGATGAAATTACAATTCGAAGCTTCACTGTACAGTTTTCGTACTTTTTAATGAAAGATAACATAATGATTCAATATAAAGTAATTTTATTTTTTTCTTACCCTTTATTTCAAGGATACTGTATAGTTTGAAAATTCTAAAAATTATAATTTCTCTAAATTTAAATATCGCAATATTAGATGCTGTTGTGTGTTTTCTCAATCTAATCGTAAAATTTTCTGCTACTCCTTTCTTCTTATGTTTCATTAAGAAAAATCTTATCTATGAATTTTAAGGATTTATTTTTTAATACCATTACATTTAGATACTAAATTAACTTATAATACTTCATAATTCTAATAACATGTTTTAAAATTCTTCTTTATCTCTTTCCATACCCATATTATATATATTTGAATAAGTTTTTTATTATTCTTCAAAAATAATCTTTATTTAAAAAATTTTACATCATACTACGTGTATATTAATAATAAGAGCTTAATAATTTATTGCTGATATTTTAAAGATTTTATTATGGGGTCTCTCTATGATATAGGAAGATCTTAAAAAACCCTGAAATTGAAGAAAAGTAAATTTTAAGTGCTTTCAAAAAAGTTGAGATTGAAGGACATGAAAACATCTGTTGCAAAGTGTATCAGCGGTGAGGGTACTAAATCTTAGACTTGTTAGTTGACATTTTTGTTAATTTTTGAAAAACTGCAACTTACCGTGTCATAAGTAGAAGCTTTGTTAATAAGAGATACTGATAGATGAGGTAAAAATTAGAATGATTTTTTAAAAATATCTAAAAATAAAGTTTAATAATAGAAATACATGATAACACATAAATACTAAACTCAATGTCACTCGTTACCTCAAAATTTTCATAGATGTGTATTTATCTATATCAATGTTGAGTGATAGTAAATGATGATAATTATTTAACATGCATAAAAGATTGAATTATTTTACCTTTGAATCATTTTTAAACAACTAAGGGGATTTTAGTTGAAAACTAGGTTAAAGAATCATAAATTATAAGTCTTTTTATGAGTTTGGATGGGATATGGTAAAAAAATTATTAAATTAAAATAAAAATGCCTTAATTAAAAGCCATGAAAATTTTAAAGTAAGTAAACCCATTAAAATGATGAGCATCAGTTTTAGCGTGGTTTGAATTATAGCTTTCAAGAGTTGATCATCGGTATTATAATATCTAGAAGCATGTAACTTGATTAAAGGCATAGTGAGACTTCTTATAAAGAATAAATATATATATGTATGTTATCTAGTTACAAATTTTGTATTCACAACAGAGAAGGGGACAATCTATAATTAAATCCTTAAGAAAAAAAACTCTCTAATGGTACAAGTATAATATTTATGAGTAGTGAACAACATAAATATGTATAAAATAATATTTAATTTACTTAATTATACTACTATCCCTAACACTCATAGTATAGTATTTTGTGAATATCTGTAAAAGGAGTAAAGTGAATGTGAAAGTAAACACATGAAACGATGAAAATCAAAAGTATATAGCATTATTTCAGTAATCAAAGAGCGAAGAGTGCATGAACAAATATAAAAAGATTAAATAAGCATAATTATATGGTAATCTATTTTTAAAAAGATGTTTAAGTAGTACTTTGATATAAATTCTCTTGAATCTCTGTCAGGAAAATTCTTTAATGTTTAGAAATGTGAGAGAATAAAGTTACAAAATGAGTTACTCTATATTATAAGCTTAGGAATAATACATTCAAGATTTTTCGAATATTCTTAGCACAGATATTTTAAAAGTATATGTGCTTAACCTTTGTAATTAATATAGCAACACACATGATCATAAAACAAAATGAGGAAAAATTTTTTATTAAAAGAATTGTAATAAGATCAAATTAATTAAATATCTAAGAAGGGTAGAAATTTTTATTATCAAAAAGAATTTAATTGATTTAAAATGGTATGGTAAACATGTTCATGACGTATTATATTAAGTTGCATATTCTGACTTCACTGGCCTTCGAAATTGATATTTTAAAGTTTTTGTTTTTTCATTTTTAATTTATTTGTCTTCTACTTAAAAATGGCTCTTGTCTATTAGATATACTTACAAAAACTTTTTTTTGGACTCAAGAAATTTGTACCATACATTCTTCTTTTTTGATTGGATTACAACGAAATCTAATGCGTTAAAACAATGAGTACACATACATGAACAATAAAAGATATATTTTTTCAACCCCTGTAATTTATTTATTCGTATCTATTTTTAAGGTTTTACACCATTAGCATTAGATTCTTTTGCCTGAACTTCTTTAATTGATACAACAAATTCTAAATCCAAATATATAGTCTTTAATCTTGAATGCTCTGGTCTCAAATTATTTTAAAAGCAAGTATTTCCATTACTAGAGCAATGGATTTAAAAGTATTTAGCCATATACATTTTTCTTAAACTTATAAAATAGTACAATGCTAGATAAAACAGGTAATTATACGAATAGCCTTGTACATACTTTTTTTTAATTTTTTAAGAACAAGACATAAAATTCAGTATAAAACCGTTTTAATTTTTTCTTACCCCTTATTTCGAGGATACTGTATGGGTTGAAAATCTTAAAAAAATGTATTTACAATATTAGATATTGTTGTACGTTTTCTCAATAAAAACTCTGTTATTTCTCTCATAATTCGTCCTTCGTAAGTTTTATTGTTAAATCGTATATATAAATTTTAAGGATTTATTTTTTAGACCCATCTATTTTGATGCTGATTGAAGTTATATTCACTATCTATTCGACTACTTATATTCAAAATTCTTTTTTATCTTATTCTATACCTAACCATATTTTGTATATTTGAATCAGTTTTTAACTATTCTTCCAGAATAACCTATATTTTAAAATATTACATCATACTACGTGTTTAATGTTAATCTTAATAAGAGCTTAATAATTGGTATTAGCGTAATTTTAGATGATGTTTAAAATAATTGTATAGTATTTTCTTAACATTTAAGATTCATTATAAAACCTTTTACTTATATTAGTATCTCTCTGTGAATAAGAATGCTGTTATCCTTTCTCAGCGCAGTTTTATAATTTTCAAGGTTGATACGTATGAAAAGTTCTTAAAAAGTATATGACATATGATTAAATGTTAGTATAAGAAGACTATTTTTGATAGAATAAATTATGTCTATATATATTTTTATGACTTATGTCTTAAGTTTTCTTGATCTACTAAGGACAATGGGTTAAAATTTAATTAAATCTTTAAAACAAAAGTTTCTAAATGATACAAATGTAACCTAAAATGAATATCGAAGAATTAAATTATGTCTTACAACAGTAGATTTGTTAATATATTATATTTATAGGTATACTTTTATAATAACATTGTGAGAATAATTATAAAATGAGTAGTGTCAAATACAAAACAAGATGAAAATTAACAAATACATAATACTATTCTAAGAATCAATCAACAACAAAGACATGAATAAGTATAAAAATATTAATTAAGCGTAATTATATGATATCTATAAGATATAAGAATGTATAAGTATTACTTCTATGAATATTATTCCAGAAATAATTCATTTCTCAAGGGATAAGTAAGGTAACAAAATGGATTTTAATGAATTTACAAGAAATATAAGTAATTTAACATAATTAAAGTAGATATAAAGACATTTGTACTGAACTATTTAAAGTTAACTATTGCCTTAAAGACATGTAATTTACCATAAGTTGAGTTTTATTTAATAAAAAAGAAATATACATAGATATTCTTATCAGTTATAATATGTTCTCTATGTTTTTTGTATCCATTCTTAATTTTAATTACAAATCTTAATACTTTTTGAATTATTTTCTATCTCCTTGAAATCCTTCCTTTTTGATTTTTTAAATTTATTTTTTGGTAAAATTTTTAAAAATAAACAAAGATAATTTTTTAAAATCCTAATAAGTCATGAATGATTATAATAAGAGATAATTAGAACAATTTAAATACTGTTTAAATGTTTTTAAGTCTTAAATGTAGATATTCATCACAAGATTTTCTTTGTTTTTTTTAAATTTTGAAAGGGTAATCTAACCCTTCTTTCTTTTTTATTTTTATAATTCTTTTAAATTAAAATATTTTTAAAAAGGTAAGATAGAAATAACTATTTAATCAATAATGTGTGTTCTTCTAGTTAACTATGTCTAAAATATTTAATCCCCTTACAATACATACTCAATCTTATAAAGATGTATATCAATAAGAACTGCTTCCAGTCTATAAGTCAGTATCCTTATCCCTTCCTAACATAATAAAAAGCTTTTTTAAAACATATTTATTTTTGATACCCCTATCGTAAAATAATAAAACAGATTATGTTCTTTAATATTATGATATCTTGTTTCAACATTCTTATTTATCTCCATGCATAACCATATTGTATATATTCTAATTATAAAATATTATTTCTTCCTTCCTGATTTTGAATTTTTATTTTCAAAAATTAGATCATAACACGTGTTTAGTATTTTTGATTTCTAGAATTTATTATTTATTCTATTTCAAGAAGAAGTTAGCTAATGCTTTTAGATGATTATTAGACGATATTTGATGATTATCTAGATGATGTCAAGTAAGTTTCTGTATATATATAATCAAAGTGAATCTTTTTAGATGCATTTTATGTAATTATCTGCAAACATGTAAGGAAGTCTTCAATTCATTAAATTTTATCATGCATATGGTAAGGATACATAAAGATAAGGAATAAGTAGAGTTATTTCTGATTAATAAAGGTATTTCTAATGTGTATTCATGTGGTATTTGTTAAGTTTATCTGTAATGGGTCAAAATGTAATTAAATGTTTTATGAACAATATTCTATAAGATATAGTTGTAACTTAATATGAATAAAGAAGAATTAAAGTATGTCTTACAACAATAATTAAATATAATTGTAGATCTTTATTGTATTGTTGTAGTATAAGTTTATGAGAATAATTGTAAAATGAGTAGATAAAATGCATGAATTAAGACAAGACAAGATGAAAATATTGAAATACATGGTAATATTCCATGTATCAAAGAGTGACAATTAGACAAAAGAATATAAAATTACAGAATAAAGATACTTATGTATGTATGAATTGATATGCTGATGTATATGTATTACTTTTATGAATATTTTCACCGCCACCTTGAGGTAAGCCAGTCGCCAAGCTGGTCTGATTGGCATCGTTCAGATGAAGCGTTCAGATGAAGCCTTCGGGCTTACATTACCAGTGACCGTCACTCACAGTGACCGGTCTCTAGGAGTTTGCCAGTGACTCTGATCACTCCCCATCGCGTCGACATATCGTCCGCGACCCCGATGGGAACCTTTTTTTTTTTTTTACGTGAGGATACCCGCCCGATTGGGGACTCGGACGCGGTTATGTGGGACTCCGGACCGGCAGATGTTAGGCCGGCCGTTTACCCACTAAAACCTCACGGTGCTCCTCCTCCACCGCCACTGGCCAGGGCCACGGGAACTACAATCTTCCATGACCCTGGCGGCGGGAGCCTGCCAGGCACGTCGCGGAGTCGAGGGTGGTGGGAATCACCCTCGACGGCCTCCTCGGAGTAGCGCGCGGGAGCATCCTGCGCGCGTCTACTCGGGTCAGGAGAGTAGGCGATCAGCTTCCCCAAGCTGACCGCCCTCTGACCGATTAGGGCGGAAGGCGGCGGTCGTGTGCCGCCCTCCGGGAACCCGGTCGTTTGCGGCGGATGGCGAGGTCGGAAAAGGCCTCCCTCGCACGCTCCGCCGCTTCCTTCTCGAGCACCACTGCCTCGCAGAAGGATCCGACCGCGTCCCACGACCTCTCGCTACCCACCATGGCCTTGACCACGGCCGGCAGCGAGAGGTCGCGCCCTATTACGCCGCGCAACTCGCGGCGTTGAGACGCCCAGGCCGGGCACACCTCCAGCGTGTGCTGGGCCGTCTCTTCGAGGCAGTCGTCGCAGTGGTGGCAGCGAGCGTCGGGCTCCCTCCCAGCGACCCGACACAGGTACCTCCCGAAGCAACCGTGCCCCGAGAGTACCTGTGTGGTGCGGAAGGTTAGGACGCCGTGACGCCGCGCCAACCATTGGCGGAACACTGGACGAACTGCCTCGATCGTCAACCGGCCGGCAGATGGAGTTGCCAGCCGGGATTCCCACACCTCTAATGCGGCCACCCGCTCCTCTACGCGTGCTGGCTCAGCCGGGTCCCCGGCCACCAAGCCCCGACGCCGGCAATAGACCGACGCCAGAGCAATGGCATCCAGATCCCACGGCAGGACTCCAGCCAGCACGCACGCCGCTTCACCGGAGATGGTCCGGTACCCCCGTATCGCCCGGATGGCCATCACCCTCTGCGCCCGTCGCAGCAGGGTGACATTCTGCCTGTCCAGGGCGTCCGCACGGTTAGGTTACTACGTACCGTCGGTAGGTTAGGTTAGGTTACCCAAGGGAGTTGCTGGTCTTCTACTGGGCGCGTCCCCCGGGTGGCGGATAGGGGAGAACCACTCGCCCTCGCGGGCGGGTGGACCGGGAAGTCAAATTCCCGGCGCGGACCAAAACCAGTAGGCATGGGCGTGCCTTTAGTGCTTTGTTAAGCACACGGCCTAGGGGAGCACACCCCGACAGAAAAGCAAACAACAACAACATGGCAGCGCATAATACAAAACAACTACCCCAGGAGGGTACCGGCCTCAACGAGGTCGGAGAATCCCTCCGTGCTTCGGCACGCAAGCCCACCGATTCTGGGGGGGCTACTTATCGCTGTTCTGTTGCGGGAGAGGGGCCCGAGTTGGGCGGAGTTGAGGGGCCTGTCACAGGCGGAGAGAAGGTTGTGCCCGGTAAGGGCGGAGTTGTGAGCGACGAGTTGTCGGCGAAGGAGGTGGCGCAGCGGAGGCTATCTGATTTGGTAGACAGGGAGCCTCACGTTGTTTTGACGAGGTTGGACGCGTCCAGTTTATCGGGACGAGTGTCGGTATTGTCTGGTCGATTGTGGGGTGCTGAGTCGAAAGATTCAGACACTGAAAGTCTTGTCTCCGTGGGGAGTCAGGAAAGCAAGGGCAAATACCTGAAAGAGAGGAGGAAGAGACCTCGGAAGCCGATTGACCAGTCTGGGTCATCCGGTGACGGAGAGTCGGAC
>JAOYRR010000701.1:0-11772 GCA_038994665.1 Podotricha telesiphe
TCCTAGTGGAAGGTATTACTGTTTATTATAATAATTTTAATTTTTTTCATTTAATTTCCACTTGAAACGTGGCAACGATTGTATTAATAAGTTACTTTATTCGCTGGTCTCTATACAGAGCGGCGTTGGCTACTGCCGTTCAACTAAAGTGAATCTATGTAGGATTATACTATAAGTTTTTCTGCTCACCTAATTAAAGTTTGTCAAAATACTCGACGTTTAATTTTTTATACGTAACTTTGAAATTTTATTTAAAATGAGAAGAACCGTACTTTATTTCTGTGACGTCAAACAATCTACTACCGGTACACTAACTTTTGGAGAACCGATGCATATAGCTAGGCGAGACTGGTTTAATTAGTTTTATATTTCCAGGTATTATGGTTTCGTGTGGAAAGGACAAGACAAAAATGTTATTAGGCAGGAAGATAATTGGATTACCAAGATTATTACGTGCAGTACTCCGATGGGAGCCAAAAAAGCTTTGACTTGTTATTCTAGAAGTGAAGTTGCTAAAGTGGTATGTATTCAAAAGCTTTTATTAATTTCAGCTGTATCCCTCTATTTCTCTATCAATGTAAGAATATCTTGCAGCGGTATTTTAGCCCTCTCACTGTAGTCTGATTTGTTTTGATTAACGTAGAGACAGATCACTTTGTTTTACGCAATATGAACTTTTGGAGGTGCGTGAAATAAATATAATCAATTTCATTAACAGACTTATTTTTTGTTCTTTATTACAAGAATTACATAATACGAGTATAGACAAGGTTATTAGAAAACTCGACTAGTTTTAATATTTTATTCTTTAAAATTGTGAATAAAAATGAATCACCTAATATTGCTTTAATTTTAATTTTCCATATTTTCGTTTTAAGATCGAATCTCTGCCTGACGAAGTTGTGAAGTCAAAGCTGGTTAAGCTGTTGAAGAGATTCATGGGCAAGAGCGTGTCGATACCAGAACCAAGAAAAATAATAGTGTAAGACATTTTTTATATTTCTACATCTTTCTGTTTCGCTTAGTAAAGGTTACTCTACTTCTAGTTTAATAATATTAGCAAACAAGAATTTCGTAACATTTCTGTTTAGTAATTCAGTGTACTTGAGTAATCTAGTGAAATAATTGTGTAATTTGAAAATAAAACCAATTTCTTTCAGATCGTCGTTCTTCTCAGATCCATACATCCGCGGTTGTTTGTCCTATGACGATTCATTTATATACGAGTATCCGAAAGCAAGAGAGATTCTAGGGGAACCCCTCGTTGACAAGTCGGGAAATCCCCGAGTGTTGTTTGCGGGAGAAGCGACCAGTTTCAATCACTATGCTACTGTACACGGCGCGAGTGAGACCGGAGAAAGAGAAGCGAACCGAATTCTGGAAAGAAGTTAAAGATTTTAAATGATTACTTTATAAATAACGCTTATAGTGTAGAGTAGAGAGTGTTTTTATGATATGAAATAAAAATTGTGTGTCATTAACGACTTGTTTTTCATTTAATATAATTGAAATATTTCGATGCCAAAAAATAACATTATTTATCAACCAAAGTTTTCATGACTTTTACCAAATTGAAAAAAAATAAAAGTTTTCAGTTTCTGGCGTTCAAGTCACTAAATACACGAAAAAGTCCTCTATTTTCAGTAATTTTGCCGTGTTAAGATAACCAATAGTATTTACTGGGAGTTTCCTTCTCAATAGACTTACTCATAGTAAGACTTTGCAGGTGTTTGTTATATTTTTCCCAAATAAGTACTGTTAAAATAAACAGTAACACATAGACTCGGCATTGATAGACAATATGAATATGATGGCCATCGTGGCGCAGTGGGACAATGCCTGTATGCGATAGGTGCTATTTTCACTCGACGGAACGGTTATATTTAAATTATTTCCACTATTTCTTCATTGGTAGCATACTCCAGGAGTCTTAATTGCCTAGCTAGACTCAACTCAACTTAACACATATGTCTCGAATTTCTGCGGGAAGTGGAGAACGGAGTGTCTTGACACTAGGTGTTCTTTGATTACCCTGCCATGCGTGAAAAGCGTGAAACTGAAAAAAATAAATAAAAAGGCACTAAAAATTACTAGAAATCCCCTCTCAGCCCTCCCCTATAGTTTAATTTCCTTTAGTAAGTATAACTAATGTCATCTCTCTCCGCGGAGTAGTCGTTTGTGCGCTGTCTGTCAGTCAGTCACTCGTATGACGAATTAGTTTTATATATATATATTTTAATTATTGATAACTGCGAAAATAAAATAGAAAATTAAGCTTACCCATATTGTATAAACGCAACAAATATTAAAAGAACGGTCAGTACCAAAGATACCATTGTACTGATAAATATATGTCAAATATTTTATTTATATCACTGTCTTTAAAGTAATATACTATTCATTTAAAACCCTTGTGGTGTAGAGGATCATCGACTGACTGTATACGCGATGCGTTCTCACTTAAATCACAAACATTGCCAAAACTTTTAATTTAGGTTGTTGAATGTTTTTAATTTATGAACTGATTAAAATTAAATATACACTACATGTTAAGGTGAGTTTATTAAAATACAATAGTCAAAACTGCATTTGTATCGATTAGATATAGATTAGATTAGCTTGCACAAACGCACAGACAAGCTATTACACTCATAAATGATCCCAGTAATATTTTTTCTCATATATCTTTTTTTTTTTTTTTTTTTTTTTTTTTTTTTTTTTTTTTTTTTTTTTTTTTTTTTTTTTTTTTTTTTTTTTTTTTTTTTTTTTTTTTTTTTTTTTTTTTTTGACTGAAAGAGTAGGTGTGCCTACGAACACTATTAAAATATAGGTCTCAGATATAAATCAACGTTTGACTGTGGTCGCCATGGTTGTGGGTTCGATACACACTCGGGGGATTTATTATATTAAAATTATTTTTATTTTTCTACTCTGCTAAGTTAGTTGCCATGTATCAAACGCGGGCGGAAAGGAAGGAATGGGTTGTCTTGATACTCAGTTCTTTTTGCTTACTGTGGTGAAGCTGAAACAAGGAAGTATACAATGACAGCAATGGTATTCAAATTTGGCCATTATATCCATTTAGGCGTTTTGTATATATAAAGATATATATATCTTTCTAAAGTCAAATGCCGCAATAAATATTACAATTTTAAAATTAATAAGTAAATTACTTTCAAGTTTATAGAACAGTACAGTAATTGTCATCATTACTACTGGGTTAAGTAAAGGCGTTACTTTCGTACTAATAACTTTTAAATATCGATTTTAGCTATACGCCCATATTACATATAAGTTAAAGATAAATGAAGATTGCATTTCGCAGTTCGGTCCATAAGTAAAGATTTTGGGATAATATTACTTATTATAGGGAACTTACAAGGTTTAGTCAGTTCTGTAGCTCCTTAAGAAACTATTTCTAGAAAACCTGTTTCGTATTTGAAAAGAAGGGGGATAGAAACTCTTTCAAAGGCTTTTGATACATAAGTACTCAGGTATGAAGGTTATCCTCAGGTTACCCTTAGCAGGGTAATCAAAGAGGATGGAGCGCCAAATACTACGATCCCTGCAAACTACATTCGTCTCGTCCACTGTCATCAACCTCTTCACAGATGCCCTCCTGTGAGTCCTCATGTATTTCCAGTATCATCGATATGTATTCTCGTAGTTCAACCGTCTCCTTTTCATCTATAGTAAATTCATTATTTTCATAAATTATTTAATTTTTCTTTAATATATCATTACAAAAGCTTAGAGGTAACTAGACTTTAAAACCAATTATTTGGGGTGTTTTTCACTTTTCTGACTAGCTTAACACAGTTTTATATACAGAAAAGCAGTCCTGGACTTATCCAGGGCTTAATATATTGTTTTGCTGAAACCGATACTTTAAACGAGCTATGAATTTTAGGACACATTTAATATATTATGTAGATTATATACTCGTATTAAATTATACACTCGTAGAATTATTTAAATTTAATCGATAATTATAACTTATGCCTATAGTCAGAATTAGAATATCATTTGACCAATAAAGCATAATGAGGTTTGTTATTTATGTAATCACCATTCAATTAGCATATCACACATACATACATTAAACAAATAATTAGGAACACCTGTCGCCTGCCTATCTTTTAAGTCAAATAGGGTGTAAAACTAGCTTGTGTATTTGACTTTGCCTGGACTGGAAAACATCTCCATATATTGGGTTAGTTTTAAATTTTATTGTCTTCGCACTTTTTGACCCGTCTGCATTTGGGAGAGTGTAAAAACTCAATGATGTATGTAATGAATAATCCGAGACAACCTAGTATCAAGACACTCCGTTCTCTGCTTTCCGCTTCAGTCGCCTAACTGAACGCTGCGCATTGCTTGAACATAACAGGCGGGGGGAGCGCTTTCTTGGAACATAAAACCATTTCGCGGCATGAGAATAAAACATTACAAGATCTCTGAATAAGTCAAACTTTGCTAAATAAGTTTGTTAATAAATATAACAATATGTATTTTAAAAGAAGATTTGAATCTTAATTGTTTCACTAAAATAATAAATAAGTTTGTCTCAACAGCAGGACATTTATATTGAATTTCGACATGTTTCGATAAAGATTGCATAATTAAAATTTTCGTATATATATATACACAATACCTGTTAATATATACTACAATTACCTGTAGAAGGCTGTAGCAGCAGAGTGCTCAGTGTTCACTCAGCAATGGGGACTTCAGCAAATTTTGTGCTTAGCTTCGTGCTGTTCCTGAACTATGTGTGAGTATCTTTTTTTTTTTTAAATAATATAAATTTAACTTTCACATCAACATGTAAGAACAGAGTAGGCAGAGCATTATAGTGTTGAGACACCCGCTGCTCTCCTCCTTGATTTCGAGACATTTCATATAAGTAGCGGAAAACGGTGCGCTTGTGTAGTGTTGTGTACAACAGGAGGAAAATAATAATAATTTTAGTGAACTGTTCTTGCATTAGCCACTGCTTTTACAGACTGCATCGTCCTCCATTATGACAATACAATAGTGGGCTTGGGGTCAGCAGTGTCACGGCGGCATCAAATCTTGCCAAAGCTGTAAAACCCTGGCTGGGAAGCCAAGAGCCAGATTGGTGGAATAAATGAACCCGCGCCAGTTGGGGATGGGCTGGTGGAACTTGGCGGGGTGAACGTAAGGAAAAGATTATATATAATACAACCTTAGACGAAAGTGACCTAAAAATATGGAGCTGTAAAGCTACTTTCCTTAATTAAATTGAGTTATTTGAGTAAGCTCACTTCCGTTGAAATATCTATTAAGAATTACGCGCTAAAAATGTTATCGCTAATTCGAGTTTGAATGCAAATTGAAAATTGTGGGAAAAATGCTTTTTTAAAAAAAAGCGAGATGCCCTCGAATGGCATCCTGCAGTTTTATCCCGCTAAATCTCAAATTATAAGTACTCGCCAATATATTAAAATTTAGATCGAATCGAAACAAACCTATTCAAGCTAACTTACCCTAGTAGGAAATTGCAAAATACGCCACCAGATAACAATTTCTAAGAATTTACATCATTTTATTTAATTTTCCTTATAATGACTCTTTATAAACTCTTTCAGAATCCAAGGCATCGTAAATCCTGTCCATTACAAACCTTGCAATGAAAATAACATCGGCTTATTGCTGTGAATATGACCAGAACATCATGTACTTCCTCAGATTTTGGTCTCTAGGTGACAACAACATGTTGAACGACATCATAGAAAAAATTTACAACAGCCATATATGTGACCCTGATAGCAAAGAGCCTCCTTAGCGATGCTTACTAGAAGGTGATAACATAGTTCACTTTTGCTTGGTCAACGAGCTTCAAAAATATCCTTGGCATTATTTAAGCACAAAATACAACATCTACAAGTGTCAAACTAAATTCTTTTACATTATATTTACAGGGTACAAAGCTGTACCTAAAAAGAAATCCCAAACCGCTTAAAAGATAAAAGACTATAGGAGAACTTTTTGGAGTATTAAATCCTCCTTTTTTATTAGTGGCATGATGTGGTGTGAACGAAAAGTGCAGACCCATGCCCACACCACGTTTGAAGACTTGAAGGGGCCGCGTATGTCCTTCCATAAGTATGGTTTCAAGTCATTCTTAGACATTATACTGGTACGTAAAACACCTATTATTTCTTAAAGTTATGATAAAATTTAAAATATTAACAGAAAAATGAAAGTTTTCCTTCTATTCTATATTTACCTCTAATTAGTAGCGAAGAAACATGCAACAACTATAAGGAACCCTAATCATTTAATACTAAAAACTCTCGGACATATTAACGTCACTAGTCTTATTCTTAGTAGTATAGACTCTTAATGCCAGCAACTTTAATAATTATTTTGTCAACAGAACACATACAACGACGGCCCAGGCTGGCCAACCTTAGATATCGAATTGAACAAAGAAGTAACTGAAATTAAATGGCCAAAATACTCCGGAAATGTTGAAGTTGAATGCAAAGATGGCAGCGTGTATACAGCTGAAAACGTTATTGTGACCCTCTCACTTGGAGTTCTGAAAGAAAGGTGATAAAGAGCTTGAAGCTCGAAGCTCCTTAAGCTTTAATTTTGTCAAATTTAATTTTTATTCTTTCATTATTTTTGAGTAAACTAAAAGTAACATTCTTAAGCAGGATAAGAATTATTCTTCAAGATTAGAATAATTCTATTTGAATTAATTTCCTATAATGTATATTTACTTAGTAACTAAAAAGTTTTACAGCTCATAAAATTATTTTAATAATTTCCAGATATGCAGATCTTTTCTCACCATCTTTGCCACAACAAAAAGTAAAAGCTATTGAAAAAATGCCATTTGGAGGAATCGTCAAAATAGTATTGACATTTGATGAACAATGGCTTCCTAGTGGAAGGTATTACTGTTTATTATAATAATTTTAATTTTTTTCATTTAATTTCCACTTGAAACGTGGCAACGATTGTATTAATAAGTTACTTTATTCGCTGGTCTCTATACAGAGCGGCGTTGGCTACTGCCGTTCAACTAAAGTGAATCTATGTAGGATTATACTATAAGTTTTTCTGCTCACCTAATTAAAGTTTGTCAAAATACTCGACGTTTAATTTTTTATACGTAACTTTTTTATTTAAAATGAGAAGAACCGTACTTTATTTCTGTGACGTCAAACAATCTACTACTGGTACACTAACTTTTGGAGAACCGATGCAAATAGCTAAGCGAGACTGGTTTAATTAGTTTTATATTTCCAGGTATTATGGTTTCGTGTGGAAAGGACAAGACAAAGATGTTATTAGGCAGGAAGATAATTGGATTACCAAGATTATTACGTGCAGTACTCCCATCGGAGCCAAAAAAGCTTTGACTTGTTATTCTAGAAGTGAAGTTGCTAAAGTGGTATGTATTCAAAAGCTTTTATTAATTTCAGCTGTATCCCTCTATTTATCTATCAATGTAAGAATATCTTGCAGCGGTATTTTAGCCCTCTCACTGTAGTCTGATTTGTTTTGCTTAACGTAGAGACAGATCACTTTGTTTTACGCAGTATGAACTTTTGGAGGTGCGTGAAATAAATATAATCAATTTCATTAACAAACTTATTTTTTGTTCTTTATTACAAGAATTACATAATACGAGTATAGACAAGTTTATTAGAAAACTCGACTTGTTTAATATTTTATTCTTTAAAATTGTGAATAAAAATGATCTAATCACCTAATATTGCTTTAATTTTAATTTTCCATATTTTCGTTTAAAGATCGAATCTCTGCCTGAAGAAGTTGTGAAGTCAAAGCTGGTTAAGCTGTTGAAGAGATTCATGGGCAAGAGCGTGTCGATACCAGAACCAAGAAAAATAATAGTGTAAGACATTTTTTATATTTCTACATCTTTCTGTTTCGCTTAGTAAAGGTTACTCTACTTCTAGTTTAATAATATTAGCAAACAAGAATTTCGTAACATTTCTGTTTAGTAATTCAGTGTACTTGAGTAATCTAGTGAAATAATTGTGTAATTTGAAAATAAAACCAATTTCTTTCAGATCGTCGTTCTTCTCAGATCCATACATCCGCGGTTGTTTGTCCTATGACGATTCATTTATATACGAGTATCCGAAAGCAAGAGAGATTCTAGGGGAACCCCTCGTTGACAAGTCGGGAAATCCCCGAGTGTTGTTTGCGGGAGAAGCGACCAGTTTCAATCACTATGCTACTGTACACGGCGCGAGTGAGACCGGAGAAAGAGAAGCGAACCGAATTCTGGAAAGAAGTTAAAGATTTTAAATGATTACTTTATAAATAACGCTTATAGTGTAGAGTAGAGAGTGTTTTTATGATATGAAATAAAAATTGTGTGTCATTGACGACTTGTTTTTCATTTAAAATAATTGAAATATTTTGATGCCAAAAAATAACATTATTTATCAACCAAAGTTTTCATGACTTTTACCAAATTGAAAAAAAAATAAAAGTTTTCAGTTTCTGGCGTTCAAGTCACTAAATACACGAAAAAGTCCTCTATTTTCAGTAATTTTGCCGTGTTAAGATAACCAATAGTATTTACTGGGAGTTTCCTTCTCAATAGACTTACTCATAGTAAGACTTTGCAGGTGTTTGTTATATTTTTCCCAAATAAGTACTGTTAAAATAAACAGTAACACATAGACTCGGCATTGATAGACAATATGAATATGATGGCCATCGTGGCGCAGTGGGACAATGCCTGTATGCGATAGGTGCTATTTTCACTCGACGGAACGGTTATATTTAAATTATTTCCACTATTTCTTCATTGGTAGCATACTCCAGGAGTCTTAATTGCCTAGCTAGACTCAACTCAACTTAACACATATGTCTCGAATTTCTGCGGGAAGTGGAGAACGGAGTGTCTTGACACTAGGTGTTCTTTGATTACCCTGCCATGCGTGAAAAGCGTGAAACTGAAAAAAATAAATAAAAAGGCACTAAAAATTACTAGAAATCCCCTCTCAGCCCTCCCCTATAGTTTAATTTCCTTTAGTAAGTATAACTAATGTCATCTCTCTCCGCGGAGTAGTCGTTTGTGCGCTGTCTGTCAGTCAGTCACTCGTATGACGAATTAGTTTTATATATATATATTTTAATTATTGATAACTGCGAAAATAAAATAGAAAATTAAGCTTACCCATATTGTATAAACGCAACAAATATTAAAAGAACGGTCAGTACCAAAGATACCATTGTACTGATAAATATATGTCAAATATTTTATTTATATCACTGTCTTTAAAGTAATATACTATTCACTTAAAACCCTTGTGGTGTAGAGGATCATCGACTGACTGTATACGCGATGCGTTCTCACTTAAATCACAAACATTGCTAAAACTTTTAATTTAGGTTGTTGAATGTTTTTAATTTATGAACTGATTAAAATTAAATATACACTACATGTTAAGGTGAGTTTATTAAAATACAATAGTCAAAACTGCATTTGTATCGATTAGATATAGATTAGATTAGCTTGCACAAACGCACAGACAAGCTATTACACTCATAAATGATCCCAGTAATATTTTTTCTCATATATCTTCCATGTACAGACCAGCGATCAGTTGCGTTTTTATTATATGTGTAGAATAGAATATAGAGAATTTCTGATATTCATTGTATGGGCGCAGATTAATTTAGTGATTAGTCAATTTGTACTCGATTTTCTTCTCAATTTAGAAGCAGTACTGATAAGCTATAACTAAAAAACTAATTTAGAATTATTAAGTGGTAGAGAAGATGATGTCGCGTTTGTCTAAGTAGACTGAAAGAGTAGGTGTGCCTACGAACACTATTAAAATATAGGTCTCAGATATAAATCAACGTTTGACTGTGGTCGCCATGGTTGTGGGTTCGATACACACTCGGGGGATTTATTATATTAAAATTATTTTTATTTTTCTACTCTGCTAAGTTAGTTGCCATGTATCAAACGCGGGCGGAAAGGAAGGAATGGGTTGTCTTGATACTCAGTTCTTTTTGCTTACTGTGGTGAAGCTGAAACAAGGAAGTATACAATGACAGCAATGGTATTCAAATTTGGCCATTATATCCATTTAGGCGTTTTGTATATATAAAGATATATATATCTTTCTAAAGTCGAATGCCGCAATAAATATTAATTTAAAATTTATAAGTAAATTACTTTCAAGTTTATAGAACAGTACAGTAATTGTCATCATTACTACTGGGTTAAGTAAAGGCGTTACTTTCGTACTAATAACTTTTAAATATCGATTTTAGCTATACGTATCCCATATTACATATAAGTTAAAGATAAATGAAGATTGCATTTCGCAGTTCGGTCCATAAGTAAAGATTTTGGGATAATATTACTTATTATAGGGAACTTACAAGGTTTAGTCAGTTCTGTAGCTCCTTAAGAAACTATTTCTAGAAAACCTGTTTCGTATTTCAAAAGAAGGGGGATAGAAACTCTTTCAAAGGCTTTTGATACATAAGTACTCAGGTATGAAGGTTATCCTCAGGTTACCCTTAACAGGGTAATCAAAGAAGATGGAACGCCAAATACTACGATCCCTGCAAACTACATTCGTCTCGTCCACTGTCATCAACCTCTTCACAGATGCCCTCCTGTGAGTCCTCATGTTTTTCCAGTATCATCGATATGTATTCTCGTAGTTCAACCGTCTCCTTTTCATCTATAGTAAATTCATTATTTTCATAAATTATTTAATTTTTCTTTAATATATCATTACAAAAGCTAAGAGGTAACTAGACTTTAAAACCAATTATTTGGGGTGTTTTTCACTTTTCTGACTAGCTTAACACAGTTTTATATACAGAAAAGCAGTCCTGGACTTATCCAGGGCTTAATATATTGTTTTGCTGAAACCGATACTTTAAACGAGCTATGAATTTTAGGACACATTTAATATATTATGTAGATTATATACTCGTATTAAATTATACACTCGTAGAATTATTTAAATTTAATCGATAATTATAACTTATGCCTATAGTCAGAATTAGAATATCATTTGACCAATAAAGCATAATGAGGTTTGTTATTTATGTAATCACCATTCAATTAGCATATCACACATACATACATTAAAAAAATAATTAGGAACACCTGTCGCCTGCCTATCTTTTAAGTCAAATAGGGTGTAAAACTAGCTTGTGTATTTGACTTTGCCTGGACTGGAAAACATCTCCTTATATTGGGTTAGTTTTAAATTTTATTGTCTTCGCATTTTTTGACCCGTCTGCATTTGGGAGAATGTAAAAACTCAATGATGTATGTAATGAATAATCCGAGACAACCTAGTATCAAGACACTCCGTTCTCTGCTTTCCGCTTCAGTCGCCTAACTGAACGCTGCGCATTGTTTGAACATAACAGGCGGGGGGAGCGCTTTCTTGGAACATAAAACCATTTCGCGGCATGAGAATAAAACATTACAAGATCTCTGAATAAGTCAAACTTTGCTAAATAAGTTTGTTAATAAATATAACAATATGTATTTTAAAAGAAGATTTGAATCTTAATTGTTTTACTAAAATAATAAATAAGTTTGTCTCAACAGCAGGACATTTATATTTAATTTCGACATGTTTCGATAAAGATTGCATAATTAAAATTTTCGTATATATATATACACAATACCTGTTAATATATACTACAATTACCTGCAGAAGGCTGTAGCAGCAGAGTGCTCAGTGTTCACTCAGCAATGGGGACTTCAGCAAA
>JAOYRR010000702.1:0-11620 GCA_038994665.1 Podotricha telesiphe
ACCCCTTGTTTTACTTCAAAGCCTATTATATATTAATTGCTTGTTCTTAAGCATATGTGAACGAAATGTGAATAAATATTAAAACCTTTAAATATTATGCCCTTAAGGGTTAAGCCTTAAGCGGTACAATATGACACTGCTATATAACACTACTCGTAGTTCACTTATACTTACGTATTTGCCATTAATTATGTGGGAAAGATACTCTAAAACAAAAACAGACAATCCGTTTTCCACTTTTCAGCCATTTTAATATTGAATTTTGGATGGCGAAATCTATCGATTAGTTTTCTTTATCACCAAGAAAAAGATTTAATTTGTTTTGAAATTAAACTATTTATAACCGGATTATACCGGCTACCGTTAGGTCACAGGTAGACTCAAAACAGTCTACCTGTGACCACGGACGGTACTGTAAAGTGTTCAAATCGTCGAGTTTCTAAAATGTATTTTCGAATACCAATAATATACGCGATAAATCCTGTTAAAAATAATTTAATTTAAAAATGTGTAAAAATCGTATAACGATTTGAATTGATTATGGCTAGTTTCACCAGTAAGATTTGAACATACAAATATGTTGTACAAGCAAACACTTCTCAACTGAGCTGGCGGACCATCTTGGAATTTTGGATTGGACTTGGATTCCAACTAGGAATGATAACATTTAAATTACTCTCCTTTCTTCGCTCTGGTGCAAAGACAGAACGCGGCGTTGAGTTACGCCACTTAAAATTTGGGCGGAAAACGGAGCTACGGTTCTCCAAACTCCCCACCATCCTGAAACGTAAAGATGAAGTAAAAATGTACATAAAAATTATTATTTTCTCACGAAATCTTAAATGCTTTAAGTCGTACATTGTATCAGTTACGTAAAACTATTAGAGCAACTTGTAGGGAGTAACTATTTGTTTCACAAATGCTTTTCCTCATTCTCAGAAGTTCAAATTCTACGTTTCAAATACTTTCCTAATTAAGCGTTTTTATTTTTAAGAGCTTTATAAATTATCTTCTATAAATTACTTCTCTTCCACCCTAATCTAAGACATTGCGTGTTGTTATGTTTGTCCAGATTTTTTTTTTTTTTTTTTTTTTTTTTTTTTTTTTTTTTTTTTTTTTTTTTTTTTTTTTTTTTTTTTTTTTTTTTTTTTTTTTTTTTTTTTTTTTTTTTTCTCTTCCACCCTAATCTAAGACATTGCGTGTTGTTATGTTTGTCCAGAGCGAGTAATAAAATATAATCTATAAATATTAAATCATTAGATAGCTATACGTTCATATATGTATATATAAATATATATATATATATATATATATATATATATATATATATATATATATATATATATAGACATATTAGTGCTAAGCTTTGGTATTTCGAAATCGCACAACATGTAATCACTAGTGTCGAACGCGTCGGGACCGCAGAGGGCCCTTCACGAGAGCGCACTCGAACATCTGTCGAGGCTTAAGTTTAAGCGAAAGCGAAAAACGAGGGTCCCATTGTAAAGTATGAAGCGTTTTAACGCTCTGATGGTTGATGACACTTACATGTTCAAAATATCGGTTTGGTATCCAATTTTATAACTATTTGAAATGAATATAAGTTTTAATCGTATAATAATTTTATATAATTTACGAAAGTAGAATTATTTTTTATTAGTCTTCGTCTTTGAATAAGTTTAAGATACAATTACCTAGCTTATTCGAGGCTATCGTGTCGCAGTGTGACGCGGCGTATGTTTGTAAACGCAATGGTTGTGGGTTCGATTTGCACTCGGGGGAATGATAATATTCAAATTATTTCTACACTCTGGTAACAAGAGTAACGTGGCGTTGAGTTCCGCCTCTCAACACACAATGACTCGCAATTCGGATGGAAAGTGGAGAATGACTCCATTCTCTAATTTTGACACTACATTCTATATGATTCTACCCATGTGTGTGGAAAAACATATGAAAAAAGAAAGTTTATGAAAAAAGAAAGATTATAATCTAACTTTCTTTTTTCATATGTTAACAGGAGATAACAAAATATGCACATATAATAAAAACAGTACATATCAATGTACGAGTAATAACAACAGGTCAGGCTATGACATTGGACGTATTTTCAGAAATATTTTTGTAAAGCGTTAAAAAAAAATATTTAGAATGTTTAATATTTTGAATAACACTAACTTATAACTATACAATGCTCAATCATTAATTCAATACAAATAAAACCAAACAGTCTACTGTCATTAATGAGAATAGAAATGTTTGCTAAACTAGCAAAATTAACATCGTAACTTCACTTTGTGCTATACAAATCGATAATTGTGTTGAGTGAAATGGTACACGTCTCGACGTCCGTTCCGTTCACGCACGGTTGCACGTTCAATTCTCAAGTCTATCAGCTTGTAAGGACCTAGAATACGTAGTAGTATGTACTGAGACCCAATCCGATCGGAGCAGGGCTTTCGATTCACTTGATAAGCTGTCTGAGATTGTAGTGTCTGTATAATTATTATATTAATACGTAAAGCAAAAACTTTGTACCCATTTTTACGCAAATTACACGGATACGGCACAGTTATATTTTACATAGAGAAAGAGTGTAGAATGCTAATTTTCTTTTTAAATAACAATCCCCCCCCCCCATGTTCTTTTTGTTCCTCGTTATAAATAATTCACCAGCCTAGCTGTTCAGACTAAATTCTCTGTAACCGTTATAATTTTCAACGGTTAAAAAAACACGTATACTTGTATTATACTAAAAACTATAATTTAGTCTTAACTTAACATGATATCGAGATAACACCCTGTTTTACGTGTTCCACATAAATTTGAGACCTTTTTTGAGTGGTGCTCTGTGCCTTACTTTGAAATTAATAATCTATATATATATATAAAATATAAATGACATTTCATTAGCCTCGCTTAAACTAGAGAACGGCTGGATCGATTTGGCTAATTTTGGTTTTATAATATTTTGTACAAATTGGAGGTTTTCACTTTAAAAGTCATACTTGTCAAAAAGGATGAGTTCGAAAATTAAATATTTAGCAAGAAAAAAACTTAGACTATGGACTTATGAATTACAAAGATAGCTAGTATAATAAAAATTCGGCTGCATAATTAAACGATATATAATTAATGCATTAAATAGTTTGGCCGGTCATTTCATATCTCTAAGAAAGAAAATATATCATTAATTTTCAACAAATCTGCCAAGAATAGGTAAATGACATCGGACCTAGGGATAGTTCCTTTCATTATCAGTTGACACAGTTATAAACCAGGATGACTCAGTCAGTAAGTCAGTCGTACTCAGTAGGATTCCTGGAATCGTAATTTACAATTAAAAGTAGGATCAGTTACCATCATGCTGCTTTGATTAATCAACTTTGATTGCGAGTGCGATGAAACAAGACCGACTGAAAAATCTAATGTCAGCGAGGCAACTATCATCAAATAATACAAAGAATGGATGTCTCGATTCATATTACACTGCTGAGATAAAACTACTTGTAACGGAGCAACTTTTTTTTTAAATGGCACATAAAATGCAAAGTGTAAAACTTAACACTGCCATTATACCTAAAAGGTATTAGCTAATCGGTACAACAAACTATTTACATAGAAGGTCCTCACAATCTCAATAATGTTACAGTTTTAAATGCCATGTTTACATCGCATCAATGCTCTAGCGCGAGTACCAAATAACAAGTAAAGGCTCTAAACACCTAACGGTACCCTTTAATTGAGGTACAAAGGAAATTTAAAAAGCCATTGTATACAAATTAATAGATATGCATTGTGATAGAATTGAGTAAACTCTTATATTTTGTCTTATATAACAACTTTTTGATTAATATGTATTTATGTAGAAGAACGATCTAGAAGAAATCAAAGTATCTATTCTTTTTAGATTTAATTAATGATTTTTTTTCTGTTTGTCTGTGCGATTGTGCACGCTAATCTCAGAAACGGCTTCACTGATTTAAATGCAGGTCTGACTATTGTATTTTGTTGAACTTCCCTTAACATTTAGTGTTTATTTTATTTCAACCGGTACATAAGTAAAAAAGTTACAATAATTTAAATTATAAATTTTTATTTAAGTTTGTGAAAAAGACGGAAGTGTGGTCGTATAATTTACGCAGTCGAAGCCGCGAGCGGAACGCTAGTTCTCAAATAAATCCTTATATTTTTTAACGAATCAAAAATGAGCCTTCTATACATATATAAGCATTTCTCAAAATTCCACCACAGATAATAAACATATGGCATCTTACATAGACCAATTGTAGTGTTAAAAGCAACTATACTTTAACTAACAACTTTAAAGTCCATTCCAAATGACAACATAACGCTTTCGAAACAAAAGATCGTCTATGCGATAGATCGTGTGAATTAACCTTGTTTGTGCGACGGTACCATATAAGGCGAGTGGAAAGTCGAATGGCCTTATTAAACGGGGCACAATAGACTCCTAATATACGTTGGGACCCCAAAAAGGTATGCTTAACGCTAGTACGTTGATTAGTTCCAGGGATTGTTCTGTAATGTTAGTTTTAAAGAAATGCTTTAGTTTAATACCTTTTACAGAGAAGTTGGAGATATGTATCACTCCGTTTTCTAAATTTCCACCTGATTTCAGATTTCCGAGTAGATACACCACTCAAATGAATAGTAAAATATTAATTTATTTTATGAAATAAGTAAACAGGATAGGTATCCAGAACAGGGCTTCCGGCTTAACTTTTGTAAATTATAATAAATAAATTATTAATTAATGTAATTATTTAATAATTTAACAAAACCACTACAAAAATCTATTTTAAATTATACAAGACAATTTCAACATAAAACTAAGCGGAATGTTTATATTATAATTTGAATTTTTAATATTATATTTTAACGCCGACTTATCTCTATAAAAAATTCACACCTCGCTCCCTAACCTACCTACAGCATTAGGCTACTTTAATATCACAACTGTTGATAGTCTTTTATATATAAGCTTCATCTTTACGTTCTTTCATGACCTTAATTCAGTATTGTAGAGTTTGTTCTCGTCTTGTTTATATTTTACTAACTACCTAAAAACTTACTAAAAACAAACATTAACAAATAATTTGAGAAATGTAGTTCTTCGTAAAATATGTTATTAATTCATGATTTTTATTATTTTAAATAGTTTTTAATAATACTCCAGCCACAATTCAACTTTCTTCTTATTATTATTCAAAAGCAAAAACCGGCTACATGTATATATCAATCAAATTTTTATCCACTTTAAAATCCTAAACGAAAGAGCTTTGCCTGCTTTCTTCCTAGAATAAAACTTAAAGACCCATTAATGTCAACGTAAGAAACTACAAAAGTTCATTGCTAATGGCTTTAACAAAGTAATTTATCTCCCACAAAGCTCACCCAAGCCAGCAAGCTTTCCATTTAAGAAAAATCACCCTACTATACGTTATTGTAGAAGCCGAATGCGTTTATGGAATTATTCTCGAATCGCAGAATAAGATCTTCGTAATCGAATTACGACCCTCGGTAAATAGTTTTGAAATGCGACTGACGCTATACATAGAGGTCACAAGAAATAGTATGGAGCTTTTGTAAGCTAAGCACTTTAACTTTTTATACTTTACGAGTGGCTCTAAAGGAAATATAACAAGTTATTGCGCATTAAACCTATATAGTTACATAGTAAGCGAGTATAAATTTTCTTTTGTTATACTTAAGAAATACAATATATCCTTAAATTGTTATTTTATCAATAGTAACCACTACCACTCACACCACACCAAATTCCACATTTGTGACAGAAATCGTACGAAACGCTAAATAGATTGATGTCGGAGCACTGATTCGATTTGGTTCGCCGGACTTTTGTTAGAATTCAGATTTGACGTAGTAAAGAAGTTTACTGGCAACTGGGTACTGGTCTAGTGAAACTTTGCCAACAATGTCCACATACGTACCAACTTTAAAACTAGAATTTTCAGATTTTACACTAGTTTTTATTTGAAAAAGTAAAATCATTTTGTTTTAAAGTTTATATTTTTATACTCTACAGTACATTCCATACATTATTACATGGACGTTTTTAGCAGTGTAAACTAAAAAACTTGTTGTAAATTACTCCATACATTCCGCCTATTGATATTAGTAATCTTATGCCAAAAAAACCTCTATAATTTAGATAATATACTTGAAAAATGCCTGTACTCACGTTAGATGACCATTTCTACAATTAGAACAGATGAAATGGGTGTAATTTAAACCTAAGATTGTAAGATATGAATCACTATAGAAATCAAAAACGTATTAAACTAAAAATTTTAAACTCGTGGATATACAAAGCTCGCATGAGTCCCACGCTTGAAACCGACACTTATATAATCTTAAATAATAATATATTAAAATACAATTGTTTAATTTTCAAGCAATTGTTGCATGAAAAAGAGTTTAATTTTAAACATCATAAATTTAACAGGCTTTTAATGTTCCGAGGTTTACACATTTCAATGCACAACAAGAAGCCAATACAGAATTTATTTTAATCCTTCATAGCAAACTAGGCAAAAAGAACCTAGGCAAGACACTCCGTTCTCCACTGCCCAAATCCAAGATATTTCGTTTTAAGTGGCGGTACTCAATGCCGCACTTTGTCTTGTTACCAGAGCGGATAAATTAAAATAATTTGAATATCATCATTCCCCGAGTTGAATAGAAGTCAGAATAATCGCGTACACATTTATTTTACATTTTAAAGTGTTATTTACACACTTGGGATATTAAAAAGCCTCTTCAACTGTTTTCAAGAGGCGCGAGTTCAAATCCCGCTGGGTTAAAATTTTTATACGTTTTCTAAATATATGTTTATCACGTATACAGTCAGACGCTGTCATAATATGGCGTCTAGATGCATCATTCAATGTATGTAGAAAAATCCAACAACGCTGACAACATTGTTGCCGTTCGATTGATTTGAATATTTTCACACATAACAATACAGTGTTTTAAATTCGGATTGAGGAGAAAATCATTTTAATAAGCCTGTTCCTTTTAATTTAAGCTAATTTATTATTTAATATTAACTGTGAACCTGCATTCTTATCAAAGTATTATAACAACTAAGCTATATACGCCAATAACAGATACGTATCTTCATCATTAAGACATATCACACTGGAGTCATTGACGCGTAATTCGGCGCGACATAAATCAAGCTTCACAAAAAACAATGGGCAGGCGACAATGCCTGATCGAGTACGCGCTTTGTTCGTGTTGAAATGTGGAAAAACGTTCAAATGGTTAGAGAGCAACACTACTTTTGGATATAATTTTTATTTTGAACATTATTATTAATAACCAACATTTGGACAATAATTTAGGTAAAAGAAACAAAACATGATTTTCTTTGATAATTCAGTGGCACTTAGAAATGATAATTTCTCTAAAAATAAATATATATTTTGTATTTTATATACATACATATAACATATAAACTTATTACTGTTCATACATTTACATCTGTTAAGTATAACAATATTTCAATAACCGTGAATGTAGTAATATAAATATATAAAATATTGTACTGGATATATTTCACATTTAGCGCTCTCTTTCGTAGAACAAGTATCAAAGAGAAATGATTAACGACTCTCATGACAGTCGTGTCTTTTGAGCTGTTTTAAGAAACCCAATACCATGATTGAGTTCACATTTAGAGCGGAAGGGGCAAAAAGCACAAAGGGCTATATCTTCAATATTGGTCTTACGAGAGACGAATTGCTTTATTTATATTCCGATAATATAGAATTTTCAACTTTTATGCCATTTGCCGAAACTTTGCTGTCGGTTTGTCTTAAATTGTTGACTCAAAAAACTTATCAGTCCGATCAGCTTTCCGTAATGGATTCAAATTAAGTTTTCGTAAAAACTTTGTGATATTAATTTAAGCAAAATACATAGTTAATTTAAGTAATAATAGAGTATTTCTTTTTTAAATATATTCAATTAAATATATTTGTAGAAAAAAATATATATCTTGAATTACTGATCACCAATTGATTCTACTGAAGTTTTGCTTCTGTTAGAGTCGTATAAAGGATTTCGAAAGGCTGTAGGTACGCTGCTTCCAATTGGAGCCACAGAAGCTCTCCTCGTCAAGGACACCACACTTTCACTTCTGCGATCATATCTTGAAAACATTGTTAGATTACCTCTGCCTATAGCCGGAAATCTAACATCGGGTAGCATGTAATAATAAATGTAAACGGCGCCCATCACTACAATTACTATAAAGAATATTGATATAAATATTTTCCCACCCATCCCCGACTTGTAAAACGGAATACCGCTTATTTTCATTTGCGAACCCATGTGCCACTTCATGCTATTAGATATATAATTTACCACTTCCGCACTAAGACCAGTATATTCACCGTTCTCTACAATGACTAGCTGGATTTGGTCGTCTGGGATTCTTCCAATGTGATAGGCCAATTCATTTTCTCTATAAACGGACAATTTCTCCTCAACGCTCTCTTTAAAGGAGAAAAGGCGAAAACTTTGATCAATATTATAAACAAGGGCGCCTCCACAAATCTTGCAACAATGTCCAATTGGTTGGATTGGTTCTACGCAAGGTGCAGTTGGACAGAATTTAGCTTCACAATCAATATTAAGGACCTCCTTCTGACAGGGGCAACCACCAGGCGACTTACAATAGTCAAATTCTATCACTATTCCTGTTTCTTCATAATTATTGAGATAAAACTGCTGAATCTGATTTGTTTTCCTTAAAACATAATCTTTAAGTTCCGTTGTATCATATCTCTCATCGCCTATTGTAATACCACGCAGTTTTTGCGTCTTGTCTGGTAGGATAATAGCAAATCCTTTGTCAGCTGGAAACTCAACTATATCATCATAACATGGCACTCTCTCGGCATCTGGCGTGGCTTTGTTAAATTTTTGTGAGTCCCAAACATCAGGACGAGCCCAAGAAGAGATCGACTTGTCCACGAAATACTCGTAGCCTTCAGTACAGTTTGCGTCATCAGATGGACCAAACTCTATTGTGACATCTTCAAGAAAGAATTCGCCGTCTAATGGTAATATAAACCCATTCACTGATGTGTCAGATTCAATGATAATAGAACTATTCACTGTTTCAGAAAAGATTACAGTTTGTCTAGAACACGGTAACTTCCCATTATCAAAATTTATGGGTAAATTGAAACTGGTACTAGGCAGCCACTTAACAATATCCGAAATACTAAAAGATATAACGCACAAAAATATAATAACACTCGCTGTATCCATTTCGATGTATTTGATCGAATCGACTAGTGTTAAATGAATAATTAATTCGAGAGCGTATTGTAATTGGATATGAAATGATGTCTGTCGTATGTTATCTGCGTTCCATTTCACATTGACACGGACTATCAATTTTAAACGCGCGGTGGGTGGAACCTTAATTACATGCATACATCTAAGCGTATGCTCCTATTACTCTATATTGAGATTTTCGTATTTCCTAATAAAATAAATCATTCATGTCATTTCCAAAATAATATTGTTATAATATTCGAGATAGATGTTTCGTTTAAGTTTTCAATGTTATATGCATACATATATACATACATACATACCCACATATATATAGAAATGTACAGACAGATGCACAGATGTAATTAGTAGTTTGACTACGCAAACGATAGTGTGTAGTGTTGAAATGAGATAGATAAAAATTATATTAGTAACACGATAATTTTGAAATTGATCAATTGACATAGAAAATTGTCACGTATTACACAATTTTACTTTACTTATCTCGTAAAATATGACATTCACTATAAAATAAATAAAAAAGTAATTACACCTGCTCATTTCAAAATTATTAAACAAAACACTATTTCCATTACACAAAAATAATAAAAAAAAATAACATTCTCGTGTATAATAAATATTTGTATATTTCATACAAAGATAATCCGCTGCGTTAAAAATATGGATAAACAAAGGATTACCGTAAGCTCCCTCGATCACGAACTCGCATCTCAAGACGCTATAAAAGTCAGCGAGACTAGTAAACGCCAGTACTTGATACCTTATGATTTATCACAGTACGCTAGGTGGTTGAGTACAAACCATTAATGACTTTCCGAGGGGCGGAAATTTAATAAGAGACTGCAGCCGTGCCAAAGAGCGTAGTTATGCAAATTTTATTGCTGGAAAAGCCTCAAAATACATTCACGGGCGTGTTTTTCTTAAGAAACTGCCAAAGAGATAACTTTAATTAATTAAAAAGACATATTTAGAAACCAATTACCTTAGTGTGCGAATAACACTTTAAAAAATGTTAAAAATATATATATATAATATATTTAATTAATTAACTTGATATGATTTGACAATTATAATTTGCCATGTGCACGTTATAATTATTAGACTTTGATAAACGCATGCCAATAGCAAACTATGTTTTGTTAAAGTTTAATTATACTTTTGTTGTATAAATTAGAATCATTTTTAAAAATCATTTACTAAAAGTTAATTTACAATATTTTTATTATTAAAAGGGTCATACAAAATAAATAATATTGTGAATTTTGTACGAAAATAGGATATGGATTGCTAGTTCTTAAGTTATACATTCATATCCTCTGGCACGAATATTTTTAAGGAACTTTTTTACATATATCTATTTATATATATATATATTCCTTATATAATTACACAATGTAATATTACTTATGGTGTTTAAAAAAAAATAAAAAAAAACGCCACAAAATCGCAACATCTTGTAACGTACATATATCGTCCCGTATGTATACATACTCACTGTACTTCAGTAATCGCAACAAGCACGTTGAAACGTACAATATGGTAGATGGGTAGATAACGTAAGCGCAGCTTTTACGGTGGCATAAAATTGTTAGGGATATTTCGGGGGACGTTTGGGGTAAAGCCTTATTGGAATTGTTTGGCCACATGCGGCTAAATGCACGTTAAATTACCGCTGAACTGAACTGTAATGTCTCGAAAGTTCTTGTCGATAGCTATCGTGATAGTTGAAATTGAGATAAAAAGGTACGGTATTGTGTCACTTTAGTTAGGGATTACAACAAGTTTTATAAATAAGTTAATTCTATTTATGAATAGAAAAGTGATTGGTGGACTGGACGAACGGGGTAATATCTTTTTTTTATATTAAATTTCTTAACATTAATGTGATTTTTTAACACTTTAGAAAGTAATAAAAAATAACTATAGATACCTAATATAAAAATTACATTCACATTCCAACAATTCCGCTTGGAAGGATTTAAATTTTACGAGCGCTTTAACAATAAGGTTTTATCTGAAGAGGCTTAATGAAAATGTACGTTATATATTTTATACTCACGCTAAAAGCCGGAATTAGTACAACCTATATGTTTTACCAGCTACGTCAAAGCTATGGTATTTATTTTGAGCTTTGTTTTATATAAGTTAACTTTTAAAAGTATCTTTCATTAAACCAGACACTACTTTCTTCACGCCTGAAATGGAGACATTGAGTGTTGAGAAGCGGAACTCAACGCTGCGCTTTATTTTACTATGATTGGAA
>JAOYRR010000703.1:0-11415 GCA_038994665.1 Podotricha telesiphe
AGAAGCGCTTAATAACCGGTAAAAATGTTTGTTTCAGTTAGTTTCCGGGGCAAATACTTCACTAAAATGCGAGACTTAAACCCACACATTTGTAAGATTTACACCTATAGTATGATAAGCAAAGAAAATGTAACATTTAAGTAAGACATTCCGTTGAACATATTTTTAGAATTCATGTAAAAATTTTAACGCAGCGGGATTTGAACCCGCCCCTTTCGGAAACCGACCAAGCGCTCTGACCGCTGAGCCATGCTCTACATCAGTCTGCGTCTAAATTCTTACACGCTTTTAACAACTTATTTTTGATGTTAGCATCTATACATAAATATGTTTATCAATTTCCTAAGTGTGTGAATAACACTTTAAAATATTTAAAAGGCTCGATTCATTTTAGATGCATTGAGTGTTGAATAACGGAAATCTAATGCCGCTCTTAGGTTTTCTTTGGCAAAACGTCGATATGATAATTTCGCTACAGTTGGTCGCTGTCTCACTGCGCCACAATGGCCTCGGCATATTTTTTGTCACCTTCACGGTTTCTCCCGCATAGCAGGAAGGCAGAGTGCTCAGTGGTGGAACTCAACGCCTCGCCTTGTCTTGTTATCAGAGAGAAATGAAAAAAAAATATTATTTCCCCAAGTGTATTTACCTCCTCCAGTGCACATTTCTATGCTAACTCACTTTATTGATGGTTGTAGCGTTGTGCTTGATGATTGTGATTGTTACTGTATATTAGTTGACTTTAATTTAGCCAATATTGATTGGAGTTTATTGGGAGATACGACCTGTGATTATAAGGTGCCAGGTGTAGGTCAGCCTTTAATTGACTTATTAAATATATATGGACTCAAACAGCATAACGATGTAGTTAATACGTCCGGAAGAATACTGGTGCTGTCGAATTTTCCAACTTGCATAGTTCGTCCAAGTCACTCTGCACTCAGTGCCATTGACCAGCTACACCCTCCTCTGGACGTAGATATCTCAGTTATCAGGGAGCCGAAACTTCCCTTTAATCAAGACACTTTCAAATTAAACTTCTACAAATCCGATTTCTTAAGTATTCATAAAGAACTTCAAAAATGTGATTGGGTACAGATATTTGGGGATAGCAATGATGTGGATATTATTCTCTCTAAGTTTTATGATACCATTATTGCTATAATTGAAAAATTGGTACCTAGGCAAAAATTTAAAATTCTCGATTTCCACCCTGGTTTGACCATAATTTAAAACGACGCTTAAAAGAAAAATATAATCTTAGGTGCCGGTTTCAAAAATATAAAAACCCTATAGACGAAGTAGAGTTACGGTTATTAAACTCACGTTGCACACGTTTGGCTATTGACTGCTATAACAAGTACATAAGTGAATCAGAAAAAAATATTTCTAAGAACCCTAAATTTTTCTGGACTTTTGTTAAAAGTAAACGTGGTGGCACGAGCTCTTACCGGGATTGTATGACTGATGGATTAGTGGCTTCCTCAGACGGTAAACAAATATGTGAAATATTTGGCTTCTCATTTTGCATCCGTATACATCGATAATGCTCCTCTTAACTATGAATATAGACATTCATTAGATTGCACCGAAACTAGCAGCCAATATTTAATGCTGCCTACAATAGACTATTTTACTCTACTAGAAAGAAAACTGAAGGATATTGATGATGAAAATAAAAAGTGCAGGACCCGATGGATTTTCACCATATTTTATAAAAAAATGTGCAATATACTTAGTTGAACCTTTATTAATTATATACAACATATCGTTGCGAACGGGAATATTTCCAACGGAATGTAAAAAAAGCAAGTAGTTCCAATTCACAAAGCAAATAATGTTGATGACCACATATCCAAATTGTCGACCTGTTTTCCATTTTGTCAACTCTATCTAGAATACTTGAATCACTTATCTGTCCATTTGTACATCGTCACTTTAAACAAGGTTTGTGCATTCAACAACATGGCTTTGTTCCTTTTCGGTCAACGTGTACTAACTTAGTGGAGCTCACTGAAAACTTAGTAGAGGCTCTGGTTCTCACTTAAAAGCAGGTAGATGTTGTATTTACAGATGTTAGTAAAGCGTTTGATCGTCTGCCTCATGATATATTGTTAAAAAAATATCTGCTTGTGGTGTTTTGGAACTTTTTGCAATGGATTAGAAGTCGTACCTAGAAAATCACCAATCGAAAATCGAAAATCGCTTTCTCCTGTAGTGGTCAACGGATTTCATTCTTACTCGCGAAAGGAAAACAACTTCCAGGTGTGCACCACAGGGATCTCACCTGGGTCCAATCTTATTCACTATATTTGTCAATGATGATACCTACTGTAATTAAATTTTCTAAAACTTATGTATGCAGATGACCTAAAAATAAGTAAAGTTATAGATACAATACAATCCAATGATGCTTCAAAAGACCTCGATGAGATTGTCAAATGGTGTATGTACAACAAAATGGATCTTAACTCAAAAATGTTTCTTCATAAGATATGGTCGAAAAAGAAATCTCATTACATTCCAGTATATTCTCAGGAAGTAACATCAAAGTAGAGCAAATCCGTGACTTGGGTGTACTGTTTGGTAAGGAGTTGACATTTATACCTCATATTGAACAAATGATAAACAGGGCCTCAAAGCTGCTGAGGTTTGTAACGTAAAAGGGTTCGAAACATAAAAGGGTTGCATGTAACAGGGTTCAGGCTCTGTTGTACAAGTCTCTTGTGCGCAGTGTCTTAGAATATTGTTCAGTGGTATGGCAGACACTCACTATGCAACTCATTCGCTACAAATAGGACGATTGCAAAAAGATTCTTTGCGATACCTAGTGTTTTTCGAATGGGATTTCAAAACAGAAAGTAAACAATTAAAGCTTCCGAATGATTTCCTTAGAAGAACGAAGAAGATCGAAAACAGTGTTTGGATCCAAAACTCTCCTGTTCCTAGACTCTGCAGGTTGGTTAATGTACTCATTAACCAGCCTGCAGGTGCAAATCCCAGGTCCAGGCAGGTAGGTCACTGTACTCAGTGACCTACTAGATGTGCTCGTTGATTCGACAAACAAAATTCGAAAAGCTTTTGTTAAATAAACTTCAATCATCTTAAAAATGTATGTATTATCCTAAAGAATTGTCTTATTTCATTATGGACTAATTGTTTGGTTTATTTTGCTGAAGCTCGCCTTGGGAGCTCATTATGTTTTTCTTTCTTGCATGCTTGTATCCTCCTGTAAGTGTTCTTACACACTTAGATTAGAAGTTCCGTTTACTATGTTTCTTTTTTTTTTTATGTATGTACCATTGGCAAGCAAATGTTGGTGGACGGATCAAATAAATAAATAAAATAAAGTAGTAATTGAACCGCCATCGGGTATACAGTCAGAACCTATCATATTGCGCCTGGATGGTCTCAACGTAATTTGGTTTGCAGTAATATTTTAGTTCTTTTTTCAAATAACTACTTTGGTCATCACAACTGTACTCAAATAAAAGTTTTATTCTTAGTAAAATTACAGTCACATTGATCTATACGAAGATAATATATAAAAAAAATAATCTCCTCAGGATAGCGGAGAGAAATCGTGCGGCGGCAGGCAAGTCTGGAATATGTCCTAGAATATTCGGTACTACTGACCCGGACATGGTGCGGGACCAGAGCACGCGCCTCTTGGACTCCAAGATACAAGCTGACAAAGAAGCCATAGAAGGCCAGGGAAGATTTGGAGTGAGTATCTTGTAAATTTCAGTATAACACAAGAAAACCGATGACAATATTATTAATGTATCATTTGATGCCATTCTTCTGACTCGGTATTACAGCGTAATCACGACTGCAAAAAACGCGACTGGTAGTGGAGTTCTATCCCGGCTCGGGAGGGTATTATGGTTCCGGTATTTTTCATTTCTCCGCCCTAGAAAAACATATCCAAGGCGTTAGATCCTGCCATTGCCCGAGAGATGTTTCAATATTGTGGAAAACAGATTCTCCGACTACTGTGTTGACTAAGGGGGAAACGCGTGAAAACGATACAAACTAGTTATCATATATTTCTATTTGACAGTATTCGTATGTATGTAGGCCATGTAAATATGTTAATATATAAGTATTTTTTAATTCAAGAAATTAATTATACATTATTTTTTTGTTACTTTTCATACTTATTAACAATACTTTTAATAAGTATCGGTACTTGAGTTAAAAGAATTTCATTTCCTCTTGAAAACCGTCTTGGACAGTTTTTCGTTTGATTTTTCGGTTTTTCTCAAAAAAAGTGTATGAATAACTTTAAAAAATGTTAAAAATGTAAATATTTTATTTCCAGATTAAATTTATTTGTAACATATGTGTGTATCTTATAATATTTTTTGCAGAGACTTCTCCAAGAAAGCTTCACTGGAAATAGAACACTTTCAAGAGCAAAGACAAGGATCTGCACGAGTCGCTCGTCGCCTTTGTCGCTTTGCAAGTCAAAGCTGCGAAAAGGTGATATTTTAATATTAATTTATTATATTTCTTAAGTACTTGTAGTTTTGTAATAATATTTTTGTCGTATGCTATAATTTTCACGTCATTGTAGCGCAGTGGGAGAATTTGTGACTATACACCGATGGTTGGGGGTCCGATTCCTATTCGAGGCAATGTTTATATTGGATACTCAATGGTCTTAAACAAAGGATATCATCATAAAATCAGTATCACGTTTTCTTGTCAAGAGAACCGTGAGTGTAAAAACACACAGTTTTTCTGCTTTCTGCCAGAATTCGACATGATTGAGAAACGGGAAAATAAAAATAATTTATATATAATCGTTTCCCTCTCTTAGAGCCAATGTGGCTCAGCAGGACAGCGTCTTGACTGTTGTGGAGTTCGATTCTCCAATCGGGTTAGTGATTATATTTAAGAAATATTTTCACGGTACCTACGACAAAGCGTGGCGTTGATTCCGCCACTCAACACGTCTCAAGTCTCGGTTTCGGGAGAAAGTCTATTATATATATATTTGATGATACTATTTTTATTTTGTTTTTCAAGAGAATGTGCAAGCGTGGACCACGTTAAAGAGTGTATTCAAAACATGCCATAGACAAAGACCAACCATACTTAATAATAATTATATTATGTATAGTTTTCATATCACTTGTTTGATAGCAAAAGATATGTGAGTGTTTACAATTTTATTATAATATTATCCGGAAACGCAATGCAATACGTAACACTTCTCCTAGGTAATTGTAAAAACGCCCGAATATGTCTCATAAAATAAATTGTAAAAACGTCCGAATATGTCTTATTAAGGAAATTGTAAAAACGTCCGAATTTGTCTTATAAAAGAAATTATAAAAACGTCCGAATATGTCTCATAAAATAAATTGTAAACGTCCGAATATGTCTCATTAAAGGAAATTGTAAAAACGTCGAATATGTCTTATAAAAGAATTTGTAAAAACGTCCGAGGAATATGTCTCATAAAATAAATTGTAAAAACGTCCGAATTTGTCTCATAAAAAATTATAAAAACGTCCGAATATGTCTCATAAAATAAATTTAGCAAGAAGCGTCGAATATGTCTCATTAAGGAAATTGTAAAACGTCCGAATATGTCTTACTCGAGAAATTGTAAACGTCCGAGGCATATGTCTCATAAAATAAATTGTAAAAACGTCGAAGATTTGTCCTTATAAAGAAATTATAAAAACGTCCCGAGAATATGTCTCATAAAAAATTGTAAAAACGTCCCAATATGTCTCATTAAATTGTAAACGTCCGAATATGTCTCTAAAGAAAATGTTAAAACGTCCGAATTTGTCTTATAAAAGAAATTGTAAAAACGTCCGAATATGTCTCATAAAAGAAATTGTAAAAACGTCCGAATATGTCTCATAAAAGAAATTGTAAAACGCCGAATATGTCTCATAAAATAAATTGTAAAAACGTCCGAGGCTATGTATACTCATTAAGGGAAATTGTAAAAACGTCCGAATTTGTCTTATAAAGAAATTGTAAAAACGTCGAATATGTCTCATAAAATAAATTGTAAAAACGTCCGGGTTGTCTTATAAAAAAGAGAGGGTATAAAAACGTCCGAATATGTCTTAAAAAAATTGTAAAAACGTCCCAATATGTCTCATTAAGGAAATTGAAAAAGAAAACGTCGAATATGTCTCGCAAAGAAAATAAATTGTAAAAACGTCCGAATATGTCTCATAAAATAAATTGTAAAAACGTCCGAATATGTCTCATTAAGGAAATTGTAAAAACGTCCGAATATGTCTCATAAAAGAAAATGTAAAAACGTCCGAATATGTCTCATAAAATAAATTGTAAAAACGTCCGAATATGTCTCATTAAGGAAATTGTAAAAACGTCCGAATATGTCTTATAAAAAAAAAATTGTAAAAAACGTCGAAGGCCATTGTCTCATAAAATAAATTGTAAAAACGTCCGAATTTGTCTCATATAAAAGAAATTATAAAAACGTCCGATATGTCTCATAAAATAAAATTGTAAAAACGTCCGAATATGTCTCATTAAGGAAATTGTAAAAACGTCCGAATATGTCTTATAAAAGAAATTGTAAAAAACGTCCGAATATGTCTCATATAAAGGAAATTGAAAAAACGTCCAAGTATGTCTCATAAAGGAAATTGTAAAAACGTCCGAACATATAAAATAAATTGTAAAAACGTCCGAATATGTTCCTATTAAGGAAATTGTAAAACGTCCGAATTTGTCTTAGTAAAATAAATTATAAAAACGTCCGAATATGTCTCATAAAAGAATTTGAAACGTCCGAATATGTCTCATTAAGGGGAAATCAAAAATGTCCGAAGAAATCCTAAAAAGTCTCAACGTTATTGGTGAATTTCTTGAGAGAAAATAATTAAAATGTCCACTGACTATCCAGAGAAGAAATGAAAAACGCCCAAACATATTTCCTAAGCAACAATTAGGAAAAGCAACAGTCTGAATTATCTTATGGTGAAATGAAAAATGCACATCCGAATTTGTCTTAAAGACATAACGAGGGAAAAAACTGTCCTGAATATAGCTTCATAGAAAATAATTTAAAAAAATTGTCCCATTATAAAACTCATTAAGTGAACTTAGGGTAACCGAATAGCCTCTGAGAAGGAAAAGCAAAACAGTAGAAATGTCTGACTGATAGTCAGAGGCGAAATGTGCAGTCTCAAAATCACCCAAAGATCACATCAAAGTCCTTTAGAAACAATTAGCTAAAACGTCCTGAAACCATCTTTGAGGAAAAGAAATTAGGCTCAAAAAACTGTCCTGAATGAGAGCCCATGAAATAACAAAAACCCCGAATGAAAATGCTCCTCATAAAAGAATGGGGCCAAGAACCGAATGAGACTCCAGGAAATGGCACATTCCAAAAATGCTCAGTCATATCTCCCAATCAAAGTCGCGTCCGAATATGTCTTATTAAGGAAATTGTAAAAACGTCCGAATTTGTCTTATATAAAGAAATTATAAAAACGTCCGAATATGTCTCATAAAATAAATTGTAAAACGTCCGAATATGTCTCATTAAGGAAATTGTAAAAACGTCCGAATATGTCTTATAAAAGAAATTGTAAAAACGTCCGAATATGTCTCATAAAATAAATTGTAAAAACGTCCGAATTTGTCTTATAAAAGAAATTATAAAAAAAACGTCCGAATATGTCTCATAAAATAAATTGTAAAAACGTCCGAATATGTCCCCCATTAAGGAAATTGTAAAAACGTCCGAATATGTCTTATAAAAGAAATTGTAAAAGGCAACGTCCGAATATGTCTCATAAAGAATTGTAAAAACGTCCGAATTTGTCTTATAAAAAAGAAATTCTAGGAAAAAATGTCCGAATATGTCTCATAAAAAAAATTAAAAACGTCCCAATATGTCTCATTAAGGGAAATTGAAAAACGTCCGAATATGTCTCATAAAAGAAAATGTATAAACGTCCGAATATGTCTCATAAAATAAAATTGTAAAAAACGTCCGAATTTGTCTTATAAAAGAAATTAAAACGTCCTAAATATGTCTCATAAAATAAATTGTAAAACAGTCCTCGAATTTGTCTTATAAAAGAAATTATAGCAAAACGTCCACAATATGTTTCCTTATGGTAATAATTTTGTGAAAAACGTCCGAATATGTCTCATAAAAGAAATTGTAAAACGTCCGAATATGTCTCATAAAGGTAATTGTAAAAAACGTCCGAATATATGTCTTATAAAAGAAATTGTAAAAACGTCCGAATATGTCTCATTAAGGAAATTGTAAAAACGTCCGAATATGTCTTATAAAAGAAATTGTAAAAACGTCCGAATATGTCTCATAAAAAAATTGTAAAAACGTCCCAATATGTCTCATTAAGGAAATTGAAAAACGTCCGAATATGTCTCATAAAAGAAATTGTAAAAACGTCCGAATATGTCTCATAAAAAAAATTGTAAAAACGTCCCAATATGTCTCATTAAGGAAATTGAAAAACGTCCGAATATGTCTCATAAAAGAAAATGTATAAACGTCCGAATATGTCTCATAAAATAAATTGTAAAAACGTCCGAATATGTCTCATTAAGGAAATTGTAAAAACGTCCGAATATGTTCATAAAAGAAATGTAAAAACATAACCACAAATGACAAAAGACCAACAACTTAAATGTAAGGAAGTGCTTCTCGCATGATTCTTAAAATAAATAAAGTTTTAGGAATTTCTAATATATTTATAATGGCGGAGTGCCAACCGATTTCGCGCTGTCTCTGTTAGTCGTATTACTATAAAAATAACAGGAATGAATAGGAATTTTAATTATAGGCTTTGAGGATTTAGTTCAGCGTCGAGCCGCCCAAAATTCAATGACCTTTAAGGCAATGATGGGGATTATGTTGGATTGAACAGAATACAGTAAAAAAAGATGAAGTATGTGAGTATTCCTATGAAGGTGAATCGAGAGCCACTTCCGTTTCTATGAAGGTATAGATATGGGATAATATTTATGTGAAACTGAATATGAATCGTATGCACAGAAGAGTATATATAGTAAATTGTACATCATCGCTAGAATAAACTGTAATTGTCATATATATTTCTATAAATACGATTATAGTAGTAAATTATCAAAAATATTTGTTGTATTGTTCGAGTAATGCAGTGGATATGTGCTATATTGTAAGCAAAGTTTTCTGGTTATTATTTTTAACTCAATTCAATTGTATTTTATAAAAACATGTTTCTTTGATCTGAAGAACAAAATACGATGCTCGGTTTTGCGACCCATTATAAAATGAGTGTCGTGCTTTTTAAGCGCAGATTTGAGTTATGCCACTCAGCACACTCACAAATTCGGGTGGAAAGTGTAGGACTTTTAATAACAGACTGTTCCTGACACTAGGCACTCTGCCTAACCTGCTGTAAAATAAAAATCGTTCATAGATAAGGCAAGAGTGCAACGAAGTTTTAGTCTACTATATACATCTAGATTTCATTTAGATGTGATAAGAAACAAACACTTAATTATCATATTTAAACAGAACTCGCTGTATTCCCATCGTTTGTACCAAATTGAGAATTGTGCGTCAACAAAAGCACTCAGGAAAACATAGCTACAATGAACTATAGGGAAAGTATACTCATTGTATCTTTTTGTGTATTTTTGTAATCACCGAGCTGTGTAATAAACTGTTGGTTTTGTACTAATTTAAATTAAGTTTCGTCTGATTTAAAAACCGAGAAGAGTTATATACTATATAGAGAGCGTTAAAGGACATTTACATAAATAAATATTTATTGTAACCAATATATAGAAGACATCGTGACGCAGTGGACAGAGCCTACTGCAAACGCTATTGGTTGTGGGTTCAATTTCACTCGGTGGAATGGTCATACTTAATTATTTTCATTTCAGCTCAGTGACCCAAACAAAGCGCGGCGTTGAGCTCCACCATTCTACACATAATGTCTCGAAATCTGAAAGTGGACAATTGGCGTCTTGAACCTAGGTTGACTACCCTGCCATGCGAGAAACAGCGTAAAGCTTATAAAAAATTATAATATTTTTATTACCAACATATAGTAATTATTATTATCAATTTATTGAAATCAGAATATAGAAAATAATAGTTATGCGATTGCACCTAAATCTGGAATTACGATTTTTAATGTAAAATCCATATAATGTAGCAATCATATTAAACAAATTAAACTATATTCCCATTTTTATATAAAGAAATTCTTTTACGGATTTTAATTAATTTTATTAATATAGATAGTTAAGAAATAATTGTAAAACAAAAATATTGAATTTATAATGTTGAACATCTAACAAATCTATCAAAACTTGAGGTATCTAATAACTATAAATATGATAGTATTTCCAGGTATCTGATGCAAAGTGTGGTTATTATATAATAGAAATTTTTAACTAGGACACGACCGGCCTCAATTACGGAACTTTTCCACTTATACTAAGTAGGTTACGAGGCAGCTTTCACTTTCACGTATGAAAATTAGTCCCAATACATCTAATCCCAGTTTTGCATTAAGTAGTCGTAAACAACGTTGCAGTTAAGGGTCATAGCGCACTGTCTCACAAAGCACTGAAGATCAGACTTCAAACATTTAAATGTATATGTTTCTCATTTTTCGTTTCCGCCATTCTTCCACAGTAGGTTAGTCAAGCGGGAACCGCGTCAAGCACTCTGCCCTCCGCTTTCCGCCTGAAATCAGCATGCCCAGCTTGAAATCTATTCTCTCGAATGCGACGAACGCGCCCCATTGTTAATCAATTAATATTACAGTCATCAACGATAAAGAGATGACTGTAATATTAATAATAGTAACGTAGTGAGGATATCACTACGCCAAGATAATCAGATTTTGTATATCTTTTATATTTTGGTGTCTAAAAGATATGGTAAAATATCTGCGGTTTTCAATAAGTTGCTTTTGACTTTAACAGTCAGATAGATCATTTATAATATACATTCCTTATTTACTAAAGGAACTACATCTTTGAAAATTTAGGAGGGCGCGTAAGTGTTCATGCGACAATGGTTCTAGCATTTATGATAATTCCAATTTTACATTTATACAATATATAATATTTTCTGCATTCTGGCCGCTAATATAGCATGGCGTTGAGTTCACTCAACGCGCAATGTCTCGATTTTGGGCGGCAAATGGAATCGAATCATTTTGACAGAAATCACCTGCACCTCCCTGCCATGCGAGAAAAGTTGAAGTTAAAATAACTAATAAACAAAATGGATCCTACACCGTGGTTATATAAGTAACTACTATAGAACATATTTTACAAAGATATACTTTGACAGTAATAAAATAAGAAAGTTGTTTCTAGATTAGTGTGGCGTGATATTGCGTCGTCTTCAGCTCGACCAGGCGATGA
>JAOYRR010000704.1:0-11355 GCA_038994665.1 Podotricha telesiphe
CTATAGGAGTAACTCGGGCTACTTTTATTTTAGAATTCCACGAGGTCGAACTCGCGGGCACAGCTAGTCTTATATAATATAATTGGTACTTCTTTCTAATTATAGCCTGTTTGAAACATATTTACATAAAATGTATTGTGAAACCTAATTAAGATTTTTATTATTTATTATTATAATGGTTACGATATGATATTTTATAAATACGATTAAGAAAAAATATATTGACTTTTTTATTGATATTTTTTTCATGGAAGTTACATCTCAAAGCTTACAACAGTAGCTATTGTTACACGTTAGCTCAGCGAATGTTACATAATTTAGTTTTTCTAGTAAATAGACTTAGTTAAATCAGTATATCAATATGTAAATATATTAAGGGCATATATTTTAAGTCCAATGAAAATATACAGTACATCTATACTAATATTATAAAGAGGTAAAATTTCTAACATCGTTTGTTTGTATTCTTTCATTAATAGAAAGCTGTACTATTCAGCAGTGACATAGGCTATATTTTATTTGCTGTTGAAGCGTTTTTGTATTTGACGCGGGCAAAGCCGCGAGTCGAACAGACCACCAGTAACAGATACTTTAATTAATACTAATTATAACCATATTTAATTAACTCTTGATATCAGAACCTCGTACGATGTACATTGTTAAAAACAATGTAAGAAATGTCACACTCAAGGACGTCAATTAGTCTAATTACATTTAATAAGCACACGCAGATTTTCACCGATTTTTTGTTTAGTGTGATTTATAATTAATTATCATTTTTAGAGTATTATTTTACTATTTTATGTTAGTAATTAAGTAACATAAAATTTATTACTAATTGACTTTTATTACTTCTTCGTATACTTATATGCATTTATTTTTCGTACACTTATATTTTAATTCAAATGATTTTTTAAGCTAACGATGTCGCTTGCTAGAGTCTATAAAATAATTTTACAATATTTTTGTAATTCTCAAATTTCCAAAAATTCCCAAAAAAAAACAATGTACTGAAAATAATTAAACTGTACAGTAGGTACTTAATAATTGGGCGATCTCTTCCATGCAACCTTAAGGTATTGGAAGTTAACGGACGGAAATGGTTTGGGGGTGTGAATAACACAAATAACATGTTATATATAACATTTTAATAATTTGTTTCATAAATACTTCTTCGTAATTGTCAATTAAAGGCCATGATGAGTGACTTAAGTCCCAATTATAAAAAAAATAAAAAATAATTAAACATTTTTCTTTTCAGCCAGTTACTTACAATACTGACATCTTCACAATAAATGTTCTTATGTAATAAAAGTTATCTACTGTTTGCTTTAATGGTTTTATAGTATCTATTTTTCATTAGAAAGTGGGCTATAGAATTAATTTGACTTAATTGTGGCATTGTAATTGTTTTTAATTACAAATGCAAAATTTACCAGTTCAATGAAATAAAACAAGTAAATTGCGAAAAATAGAGCTCGTTGCTCGTATTTACATCAACAAAAAATTCTTGAAAATATTAAATATGAAATATTTTTCACATATTAAATATTTTTTTTAATTAACCCTCGGATAATAAGATGTTTACATAACTGTTGTAACTTTAATAGTAGTAAAATATATAAACCTGATAATGAATTCATTACAATCTAATATATATATAGATATAGATGTATATATATAAAAAAAAAAAAAAAAAAAAAAAAAAAAAAAAAAAAAAAAAAAAAAAAAAAAAAAAAAAAAAAAAAAAAAAAAAAAAAAAAAAAAAAAAAAAAAAAAAAAAACAATTTATAGTCGTACTAATTACTCCAAGAATAGGCGTTATATTTCTCTGGTTAGGATAACTGTGCACTTTGAAGGGTACCAAAAAAGAATTTACCTTATTGTTATTTGGCCATTTGAGTTGGCCCGACATCAATAATATCTGTGTATAGGTAAAAAAATGATAAATGCTTGTAGGTCTGCCTGCTTCGGTCTAGACCGAGAAAAAATATTTTTAAAGCTAAATTAGAAGAGAAGGTACATCCACCTAAAAATAAACGACAAGCTATTATATGTTTCTTTTTTAGAAAACTAGCGTTAATCTTAGTAATCGAAAAAAATCTAGAGACTAGAATATGGACACACATACATAAATGTCATAAAGTTAGCGATAACTTGACATACGACTAAAAAAATATATATTCTTATATATGGCGGTTACAATAATTTTGCTAAATAGAACCTCCACACTTCAAACTTCAAACAATTTTAAGTATTGCCAACATAGTGTATATTCCTTGAGCAATTATTTATTTTATGGTGGTAATAAACTCTTACATTCTTACAACAATGTTGAAAAACAGCATGAAGATGTAGCAATAAACTGATAATACTTTTAAGGATCTACAAATGTATGTAAGGGAATATAACTCTTAAAGTCAATATCACAATCGTGATAGATTTTAAATGTAATCTATACAAGTAGTAGTGGGTTTATATCTTGAAAACACTTAATTTTCGTAGACCCGTTTCCGTAGGAATTTTTAGGAAACCCGTCTTAGTTCACATCTCCCTACAGATTCCCCTTCAAATATATATATATATATATAGTTACTTTTATATTTTTTTTGCAGATAAAATGCAGTTGAGTCCTATCATACAATATCTTAAGCTAGTGTGATCAGCATCATTATAAAACATAATTAGAAGTTCAGTATAAAATGCAATTAATACACACCATACATGGTATATACTGACCTTTTATAGAGCTATTGGCAAGTGCGAAACGGCTCTTGACATCGTTAGGAATTGCAATAAATTTAATAGTATAAATGATTAGGTTAAATGTTAATGAACAGCCTGTATATACATAGCTGTTATCATTTAAATATTACTTTTTATCTTATTTAATCTAATCGGAGTTAAGGCTAGGTTTTTTGATTCATACAATAATAGTGTGTTAAAATGTGGTTACGTGCAGTAGAAGAAATCTTATTTTACCTTTTTTTACAAATTTGCACCAATCCATATAAAAAAAACATTTGGTTTAAAAAATATATATTTCTAATTTTAATAATAATCATTTAATTTTTATATCTATAATTTAAAAATTAAATGATATCTTATATACATGGATCTAAGCCTTACCTTCACTGGTGTTAGCATTTCCGTCGGCAGGCCGATCTTCACCAACCAAGTTTCTTATACTGAACGAGGTGGTTTTTCTAGATACTTCTATCATCCCCGTGACGTCACTACCCTGTCCATTTACATCCCTCATGTCCCGTACACAGTTGGTCCCGTTGACGAGCTCACCTCCATCTTCACACCGACGAGTCGTTAGGTCCATTTTTATAATATTTTTTTAGTTCAATTTTTTTACCCAGCGCTGGCATTATTACGCACTTGACAGTCTGTGCTGTGATCCCATGGTCATTAGAAACACTGGCCAGCTTACACAAATCGATTTGTCAAAATCTAATAATCTATCGATTATTGTTTAATTTTTTATTTATGCACAGTTAAAATAATTATGGCTAATAACTTCACAGTTATCTAATAAGGCTGTGTGTAAGGCACATGTCGCGAGTCGACGCGCGTTAAGTTCGCGGTAGTGAGCGCGACTGGTCCTCTGCCCTCCTCGGTCCCGCGAGACGCGTCCCTCCCTACGCCCTCTGAGGCGGAGTCTCCGCCTACTTCAACTTTTGTTATTTGCTTACGCGTTTTCGTCGATTACTTTACATTTTTACCATCGATTTGTTTTAATGATGTAATTGTGTTTAATGACAATGATGTTAGGGGTTTCTGTAATACAAATTTGACAAACAGGTGTTAATATTACATTTTTTCCATATTAATTCATAATTTACGCCTTAATTTTTGTATCGTGATTACGAACGCGCCTTTGATAATAAATTACATTTATAAATTGGTAATTTTGGTGTACTTTTCAGTTTTTATTTTTCAAAAAATTTAACATTCACAAGCAACAAAGCTTGGTCGTTTCCAATGAAGCTAGATTATAAGCACAGCCATCATACAGACATGTCCTTTTTATGTAAAATCTTATTATTATGTGAAAATGAAGAAACAAAACAAAATTATTGCAACTACTGCATATAAAGTGTAATTTAAAAAATATTTAGGGTTATCGTGGCATGGGACAGCGTCTAAACCACAAACGCGATTGGCTGTGGGTTCGATTTCCACTCGACGAAATTATTATATTTAAAATATTTTCATTTCTCCGTGGAGAACGGAGTGCGTCGACACCAGGTTCCCTCTGACTATCCTACTATGGGGTAAAACGTGAAGCAGCTTATAAAAGAATATTAACACTTGAAAAATGACAACCCTAGCAAAACTAGATTGTGTGAGGTAGTCATTTCTCATTGTCTTTTGGTTATATATTAGCTTGCGGCTGTAAATGACGTATTGTATTGTCTTTACCTGTTACTTGTTGAAAATGTGATCGACCACTGTTTAAAATATTTAGTTATAATATAATATAAATTTGATCACTGGCTTAGTCGTGAGTTTGATGGAACAATGTAATCGTGGGTTGAAATTTCGTATTTATAGCAATTTAACGCTTTTTCCCGCGTTGCAGGGTGTCAAAGTCGAGACAAGTCAAGGAATCTAGTTGTCAAGTCACTGCGTTCTTCTTTTTCCGCCCGAAACCGAGATATTGCGTGTTGAGTGGTGGTGCTTAGGTACCAGAGCGGAGAAATGAAGATATTTTAAATATAATCACTCCCCCTAATGTGAATCGAGCCCATAACCAATTGCCTTTACAGTCAGTCGCTGTCCCACTGCGCTACGACGGCTTTCAAATTTTGCATTTATGTTATAACACATTAGCTGTACCTGACAAACGTTCTTCTGTTTTGATATAAATAATCAATTCGAACATTAACAGATAAAAAGCCATTATATTTTTTGAATTTTTATACTCTTTGTATTATTTTTTTTCATCACAATTGTCTACAAAGTGTTAAGAAACTTCCAAAAACGGTAAATTATATCAGTTAAGTCGTTTTTAAGATATGACGTGACCGTGTTAAAAAATTAAAGTGTGTTAAAGCTTATTTAACGTTTCACTTGTCATTTTAAACTCGAAGAATAAGCCAGACCGTTCTTTTAATTTTCAAATACGGAAAAAAAATCTGATCTATTAGTACAGCTACTAGTAATTATTAGGTACAAAAGAATAAAATTTGATATAATCAACTAATTTTTCTTCAATAAAGTTAGCAAGTAAAAATTGATTTTTAGCTATAATCACCCTTAAAGCAGGTCACTATTCAATTTTCCTGTAAAAATGTGCAGTATTAATAACAATTAGTAGTTCAATGAACTTAGCTAGAATTTACTTGTGTTTGATCGTTCTGTCAAAGTATGTATAAATCATTTTTGTTCATGTATTCTTTGTCTACTCATCGAAATGCAAGTAAACTTCAAAAACTTAAAAGATATAAAAGAAACAACTTCTTAATTAATGACATAATATATAAATTAACTATAAAAATATACGACTAGGATAATGCCATATCTATAGATAATAATTTTTAATTATTCTGATTACTACGCAAACATTTTATTCCCTTACTACGAGACCGTATAATTAAAACTAAACGGTTATAATAAATTAAAGCTATTTTAAGTGAACACTTGCAATATCATGTCATGGTATTAATGGAAATTTTAATTGGAGCGTTACTTCGGTGGATGGACTAAAACATCTAGTTTACGCTGAAACAGCGGGAAGCTGCGCGCACGCATGTTAAGTATTTTAACCACACCTAATAAGGTATAGAGGCGCCAATGGCTTGCATTTGAGAAATTATAACTTCACATTGTATAAAGAAGTGAATTTATTACAAAAGTTGGATATAATGTTTTTTTCTTATTTTCTTCTAAGGTATAACTGTTAAAATAGTAAGGAAAAGAGGCAGTGATAAGTGAAAAAATCATTTTATTTATTTACTGGTGACCTGCTCGCCAACTTGACTAAAATATTTCGCCTTTTCGCCCGCCCGCGTTTTCACTTAAATCACAAACTTTATTTAAATTTATTATTTAAATGGTTGTAACTTTTTTATTTCTATTGCAATGAAATAAACACAAAATGTTAAGAAAAAAATACCATAACACAATACTCAAAATTGCATTTGAATCAATTGAGCTATTTCTGAGATTAACGTGAACAAACAAACAGATAAACAGACAAACAGAAAAGAAAATTAAAAATCATTGTTTCGGATTCTATTATATTGAATAAAGACCCTAATAATATTTTTTTTTATATTTCTTCCATATACATTTTCCATATACATTCTTCCATAGTGATCAGTTACATTTTTATTATATGTATACATTGATTTTGATTTTATTACACTTATGTACAAAAAATCTATTGTAGAATTCTCAATTTATAATACTGTTTAAGTGTATTATAAGACCGAATAAAACAACAGTAGTAAAAATATACGTTACTAAACCAGGCATTATAGTAGGCAGTTTTAATTAATCGCTTCATCAAAGCTTAGACATATTTAACAAGTATAATAGCCTGATGATATTTGAAGTATAAACGACCTGTTCTGACAAAAAGCGAAATCCTTTTAGGGTGTTATTTATGACGATCCATCCATCTGTTGAACCATCTGCTGATGACAGGAGACTTATTTCTTAAACTTTAATATTTAAATGCGCTTGTTGGGGTCACAATTAATCATTCATTATTGACTTAAATTATAAATGAGTCAACATTAGGAAGGAAAAGCAGTTATACCTTTAAAGTAAATTTTTTTTAAAGTTGTTTAAATTTAAATTTAGAAATGAAAATAGTAGATTAGAGCCAAATTAAAAACGATAAACGATATGCTAGATGGATCTCAGAACCGTATATATATAATATATTTAAATATAGAATTTTTTTTCATACATTTACTGTATTTCATTTCCCACGAGTGAAATTTGAATCCATAGCTATCGTTGTCTGTCAATACGTGGTAACTGAACCATAGCGGGATCATATTAAAATTATATATTAATATGAACTTCTTCATATACATAGTATACGGGAATTAGATAGTATTATTTATTACTTTAATGCTTGACTATGAGTCAGTAGTCCTTTTCTATATTATCGGCGGTAAGCTCGAGATACAAATGGAATTTATTTAATGCTACACGCCGATTCTACACTTCGAAGTGTACCAATGAGCTGTGTTTTAAGTTATTTAACTTAACATATTGTTTTATTATTCAAATTTAATTGAATTTTATTTTGTTTTTCATCTACAGGCTTTTTTCCGTATAGCAGGGCAGCCAGAGATAACCTAGTGTAATGTAACAATTAGTTCTCCACTTTTGCGCCCCAAATCGAGACATTGCGTGTTGAGTGGTGGAATTCAACACCGCGTTTTGTGTCGTCACCGGAGCGGAGAAATGAAAAAATATATATATAATCTTTCTCCCAAATCGGAATTGAACCCACCACACCACAATCAGACCCTGTCACACTGATACACGTTGGCCTCAATTTTATTTAAAATAAATTTATGGTACTACTAAGAAAATGAAAATGTATATGGTGTATAAATTATTTCAGTGGCAGGTTTGTAGACACGTTACAAATATATATTAAAAAAAGAAGGTTACATTTTGCAATATGCAATGTATGTATTAAATGGATATCAGGTTAGAAATAAAAGTGGTCTCAAGATATAACAAGTATAAAACCAAAAAAAAATCTACTAACACACCGACAGGCAAACTAAACTGGTAGGTTACCCCAACAAATTTTACTCAGTAATGCACAAGGTAAAATTTTACCATTTTTTCAAATATTGGTATATAATTAGTGAAATGAAAAAAAATATACGGAGCAAAAATCCAATAAATATGACAGAAAATATATTTTTATAATAACTAAAACGGACTTCTTGTTAAGACAATAGTGTACTAGTACATCCCTAGGAAAGAGAATAACATCTCAATTGCTTTCCTTTTATGCTTTCGCTATTATAATATAGTTTTTTTAAATAAACATTCACCCAGCAATAATCCATTAATTCCAGTAATAAAATTCGCATTACGAACACCTTTTACAGATCATAATTCACTTGCTCTAATATTCATAGGTATTAAACAATTTCCTACCAGTAATGAACAAATCAAGACTAGCACGCACTCCATGGACCAATATATGTGAAATATACATTCACACATATATTGCAGTTTGTATAGGATTGGCGCCGGTGAATACAAAGGAACGAAGTCAGCGGGGCGCCTGCCTCAATTATAACTAAGCTCCAAACTTTAACTCTATCACATAACTCTACATCTAACAAATTGTCAAGAAAAAACAGTGAGCTTACACAATTTTGGATACAAACTAAGTCTTTTAATGCAATCGGCATCCGTTGTGAAGCCACCGATTCTGTTTGTATGGTAATGTTCTCATTATCAGAGACAAAAAGGGTGGAGGTTATAGAAAATGTTAGGATTTATGGCGTGCATTCTAAAAAGTCGCTCTCCAAAGGGCTAATGAAATGTCGAAGAATTCGATTTGTGTTACGATCCATAATATTGTGCTTGTTAGGTAATGTGCGACCAGTTTTTTGATGTCCATTCTGAACTTGGGCTATTGAATAATAATTTACGCCGATTTCAATACCACTCAGTAAAATATATATATTTCCCTAGTTATAAAGAGATAACTAGGGAAATATAGAAGCATACATTTAATAAAAATGTAACTGATGGCTGTCTGTATATGGAAGATATATGAAAAAAAGTTACTGGGTGCATTTATGATAATAGAACCCAAAACAAAGATTATTAATTTTCTTTTCTGTTGACGATCTGTTTGTTTGTGCCTTTTTATATGCTAATATCAGAAAGGGCTTAACAAATTTAAAATTAAAATCAAATCTAAATTTATATGCAGTTTTCACTATTAGACTATATTTCATAAACTTCCCTTAACATTGAGTGTTAATTCATATCAATTTCATATCAATCGGTTGATAAATAAAAAAGTAACAAGCATTTAAATTATAAATTGAGGCAAAGTTTGTGATTTCAATGAGAACGCGATCGGGCAAAAAAAGCGAAATAGTATAGTTATATAGTTTACGCAGGCGATGCCAGGTGTTGGTGGCTAGTTAAATATATGCCTGTTTTCACACATAATTGTGTTGAGTAAGTCTGAAGCTGAAAAGTAGAGAACGGAGATTTCTGCTTTCGAATATATTCAAAAGAAGATATTTTATTCGTCATTGAAGCACAGCATAATCACCTGCTAGTCGTTTTAAATTAAAATATTTTTATTCGTTTGTAATTCAATTAATAGTGGCTTATTTAAGGTAATTAGCGATAGTATAACCGAGTACAAATTGAAACATAGGCATATAAAGGAAATAATTATATTTCATCAGCTACCTAATTGGAGCAAGTTTCTATTAGCAATGTAAAATTATACATAAGTTATTTCCCGTTTGCCTAGATAAAAGGCAACACAAACCAGTGATAGAACAATATTTAATTAACGAGGCCGTAGAGGCGCAGTGGTACAGCATCTGACTGTAAACGCGACTGGTTATGTATATCCCCTCGGAGTAATGGTAATATCAGTTTTTTTCATTCTATTAAAGCAAAGCTTGGCGTTGTAAATTTGAGTGATTGGGAGGATCCAATCACTCAATTTGAGGCAGAAAGTGGAATTAAGAGTCTTGACACTAAGCTATCTGACTATCTTAGACAAGACCGGCAGCATCCCTGTAGCTCTTCTGGTGTTATCTAGGGAGTGGGCCTCTCTTACCATTAGATGACACGTACGCTCGTTTGCCTTGTCTATAGAAAAAAAAATCTTTAATCAATATAATGCCAGGTGCAGTTGTTAAATTCCTGGCCTAACGCGGCCTGGCCTGGCCTGGCCGGTCATAGCGTCAATGAAATGGCCTTGCCTGGGACGACCTGGTTACAAAGAAAATCATTTAAGCGATTTATTTATCACATATAATATTATCTAAGAGACACTTGAGCCTATAACTATCGCGAGTAGAGTAAGTTAGCTGTTCGTGAAGCACGTTCCGATTGCAACACAACGACGGTGTGTTCATACAGTTTCTTAAACCAGCCATGTACCGGGGTCTTATTGAGAGAAAACGCGAGTCATCGTTTATTTAGCTCAAGCACCGCTCAAAGACGCCGGCCTATTGCCTTCCGTTGTTAGTTTATGTTTGTAAGTATCGACACAAATCTCCTATTAATAAATAGATTACCTTTGTAAATGATATGCCGACTGTTAAATTGTAAGAAAATGAGTAGAATGCTTTTTTGTGTATTCAAATTTAATATTTTCACATTTTTTTTCAAAGTGTTATTTAGACACTTAGGAAATTAATGACATTTTTAGAAAACGCATGGCTTAGCGGTCAGAGCGCTTGGACAGCTTGCGAGAGGCGGTCGTTCGAATACCATATTTTCAAAGGTTTATTTATATATTTAGCTACATCATTTATTTATTCAACGCGTCCGTCTGTTTCTGGTTTGCATGCAGTTAACCATGCCATGCATAAACCAATATTTAAATAAGGCGAAGCGTGTCAAGTCAAGTTGAGGGAAAATTATCACTACGTCCTCTTCTTTGCGCCACCCTGTAAAGAAAACGTCACCTGTATATGTATGTATACAGAATGCTGAAACGGCTCAAATCTACGCGCGAGACTGTTCTAATTACTAGAAAAACTTAGAAATATTTGCCTCCTTTTTTAAATGCTATGACGATAATGCTCTCCCCTATGCATAATGGGCTACAGCTTCAAGCTCTTCCCGCGTACAATGGTAGATCGAAATAACCTTAGCGACTAAATATACCTTATATAAACTGTTCACTAACTAACATAATAAATTCTGTTTTTTTATATTATACTTAAATTTTATTTTGCAAGTGATAATTTATATTTTTGCATCAAGCTGATAGAAAGAAATGCGAAATTTATAACCCGTGAAAGACCATCACTTGTATTTTTAAATACCTGTACCATCCGAGATAATTGAGTGTCAAAACACTCCGTTCTCCGTTCAATTTATATATTGTAAATATAAATATTTTACGCTTTTTCCCCTATACGATATAGGAAACAAAACAACAATTTTAGTTAGTCTGATATTATATCCCAAATGGTCTCAGATGTCGCCTGTCCATATACAAATTTATATACAATATATACAGTTCAAATTATATAATTTTTGTACACCTTAGTGCTTCACAGTTTTTCACACACCTTTTATGTAAAAGTATCGCTTAATATCGTCTATGACATGTGGTACCTGTTCAATAATTTCACGGTAAGGGTGCTT
>JAOYRR010000705.1:0-11309 GCA_038994665.1 Podotricha telesiphe
GATGGAGTATAATAAAATTATAATAACATTAAAATGGTCAAAATATTATTATTAATTTTACATATCCATACGTAATATTTAATATTATAAATGCGAAAGTAACTCAGTCTATCTGTGACGTCAGCACAGCCAAACTGCTAAACCAATTGTGATGAAATTTGAAGTTTTTGTAGAGATTTTTGTAGAGATACTTGAGGGTCTTGGAATGAACATAGGTAACTTTTTTCTCTCGTGTTTTTAGCTTTTCTGAGGAATTTATTTGTTTTACAAAAAAGCCGCCAAAAACATGAAACGGCTATAGTTCACAGAAAATGTTTTGGCAATTTATTACATTTTTTAGGATACAAAGCTAACCGGCTAACTGCGCCTCTCGTGCGGAACTTCAAGGTGAAGGTCAGTGCAAATGAAAAACACAAAATACATAATACAAATTTCAATTTGAAAATATATTTTTTGAATTTTTACATTTCGGTGTGATAATTGTGCAATTAAGTGCCTAAAGTACGGTTGTAGAGCCAATCTTGACTGTAACTATTAAACTTTATATAACCTTTTACGTATATTTAAACTCAATGGAACCCATTCCCTAATTATTAGCGACATTAGGTTTAGCCGTTTCATCCAAATATTAGTAGTAAAAAATAGAACAACACTGGTTGCGTATTATTAAATAAAAAAATAGCTTTTGTTTATGTAAAAAAAAAAAAAACCCAAAAAGTCATTTTAAATACAACATGTAAATCTTACTGATACTGTAATATATTAAAGTACCACTGAATCTATACTCGTAGAAATAATGACAGAAACGTCATTAAGTAATGGTCGTTAGTCACATAAGTGCCAACGTTAATGCGCACGTGCTATTCTTCACGAACTAATTTACTTGCATTTTCAACACGCTCGTATTAACAGCTTCACGCTTTTTTCCCGCATAGTGCACTCAGAGAGCGCGATGTTGAGTTCCACCACTAAACACGCAATGTTTAGGTTTCGGGCGTGGCGTGGCGAGAATCTAGACACCTAGTTCTCTCTGACTAGCTTGCTATGCATGAAAAAGCGTGAAGCAGCAAAAGAAAAGTATTGCGCCATTTTAAACTTATACTCAAGTGACTAATATATATTTAATTATAGCGGAGCCATATACTTATTTTATTGCCACTTCAATTATTATTATAAAAGCACGTACGTAGGTTATGAAGGTATTCTAAAAATATATATAATCGTAAACATATTAAAGGAATCACCATCCAGTATGTGATATTATTTTATTTACATACCATATTTACACATTTCATATATTCAATTTACATTTTGAGATATGTATTTCATAAAAATGAGTTAAAAGTGAAATTGAGGCACAGTGGTACAGTATCGGTACAGGCGATAGTTGTAAATTCATTTCCCTGCTCTAATAAAACAAAACGCGTTGTTGAGTTTCATCGCTCAACACGAAACTGGGTGGAAAATTTAAAATAGAGTAAAAGGTACTCTAATTAGAATTTTCTATCTATATCTATTTTAAGCAAGAGATTCTCTGTGCCTACTCTGTCATAAAACACAATTAGGCTCGAAATTACCTAGCGCGGTCCTTTCTATTACCGTGAAGTAATTTTTAATCAGTTAATATGTTTAAACGACGTTATAATTGTTGTCTGTAGGTGTCCAAATATCGCTTCAGGTCCTGTTCTTGACCTCCACGATAACAGGAATTACGATAATGAGTGTCTGACATCATCAACAACTTGGTATATGGTAAGTGAAGTGTAAACTATCGAGATATGGTACACATGCGTGTGACTGGCTTTAAAGGATTGTGTGATACAATAAATAATATTATAAAGAAGAGGATTCTCATTTTTTCTTGTATGCATGAGGATTTTGATTTTTTATTTTATGTGTGTATGTGTTTTTGAATTATGGGATTTTCTCAAAAAGATGATATTTTTTTTATTTCGGATTTTTTATTTATAGAAAACTAAATTGTTCACGAGTAATATACAATACAATTTTTAGTTTTGTTTACAATACAATAGTTTTTTTTATATATATAGATAGATCTATAAATCAATCAATCAATGTTAAAAAATAGTGCAAAGCAATTTAGCTCACTTCTTACTGTCTGTTGTTTGATTTGCTTGAAAACTTGCACACGTGTCCGTAAATTGCATAAACCTGTTGCCCTTGACAGGATAATGAATAAATATTTTTAGAAAACGTATAAAAATTTGAACGCGGCTGGATTGAAACCTGTGCCTCTTGGAAACCGTCCAAGAGTTCTGACCTCTAAGCCATGTATTGAACGCATAGCATGAACCTGTTCAAATTTTTATACGTTTTCTAAAAATGGTTTTCAATTAATATAAGTGGGTGAATAACACTTTAAAAAGTTAAAAAATGATGAGAAAATACTTTAAATTTTTACTAGTTTCTGGTTTCTTTTCTTAAGGAATGTTGTTTTTTTTAAATATATATGTAATATATGAAAATAACAACGATATAAGTTTCAATTATTGCCTGTAAACGTCACTATTTGATGTTCACTGCGAGAATTGTCAACAATACATATTATTTAACCCGTATGTAGCGCGATCCAATACCCATTAAGCAATGACATATTGAGAAGAATATTCTGAAGTTAATTAGAAAAAATTTGAGACGATTTCTGTCACTTAAACTATAAGTTACTTAAATTGTACAAACATTTGTTTAACCTTGTGTGAGTCTAGAGGTTGGAAGATTGCAGCATCAAATTGAAATTTATCACTTGCCCGTGGAGCTCTAATTAAACGTGAATATATATGCTTTGTATATATAAATAATATATTATGTACTATGCAAATAAACTTGGTATTTTTTTCTATATTTAAATATGTAAAATATTCATTAGACAGATATCTTCCAACATATAATATTTCTTTATAAGCGAAGAGTGGAGCACGGGGTGATTAAATACTAAGACATTATCACTTTCAAATATAGAAGAAATGCGTGCTACAATAATAACATATTCTATACTAGAAAGCCGCTCGCGGCTTCCCCTTCGTAAACTACACAACTACAAACATTTTTCACCCGCCCGCGTTCACAATTAAATCACAAACCTTACTAAAAATTTATGATTTATGTTAACACTTTTTTATTTATGATATTGTATTAAATAAATAAATAAAATCAGTACATAACAATTTTAAATGAAAATATTTTTTAACCGGATTAATCGTGGTCAACCACCGTGGTCACAGGTGCCATCTCAGTCTACCTGTAACTATGGACATTTGTTAACTGTTCGAAAAGTCAGGTTTCTAAAATGTAATAAAATAGTTAATTAATTTTTTTATTTATATTTTTTTATATCTTCCATTTACAGAAGGCGTCCAGTTACTTTTTCTTTGTATGTATATATGTATAGATTAACAATGCATATGTAATACATAAATAATACATTGTTAGAAACAATAGGATCCACAATAATATAATTAACCTTTAACAAGAAGTTATCCAACAGAATATGGCTATGCGTATATATGTGTATGTACATAGAGCAACTTCTGATTATCGGTCACGCGATTCGCTTCATTAAAATTACTGGGACTTTGTATATATTATTTATGTTAGTATACAAATGAGACGGTTTACACTAAATACATTATTATTATTATATTTATAATTGATTAAATATATTATGTAAACACAAAAGCCATCGTGGCTCAGTAGGACTAAGTCAGACTGTTATCGTGAATTGGCTGTGGGTCCGATTCCCAGTCGGAGGAATGATTATATTTAAAATATTTTTATTTCTCCGATATGGTGAACAAGATAGCGCGACGTTAAGGCCCCTACTCAATACGCAACGTTTCGATTTTGGCCGGAAAGTGGAGAACGCAGTGCCTTGACACTGCGTTCTCCCTACCTACCCGCTATGCGTCATATGTATGAAAATAAAATCAGTACATAACATTTTTAAATGAAAATATTTTTAACTGGATTAATCGTGGTCAACCACCGTGGTCACAGGTGCCATCTCAGTCTACCTGTAACTACGGACTATTAAAAACTGTTCGAAAAGTCGGATTTCTAAAATGTATTTTCGAATACCAAAAGTATGCGTGATTAATCCGGTTAACAATAGTTTCATTTCAAAATGTATAAAAATGGCGAAACCCAAAGATATGTCTCAGTACATAAAATTCTCGTATACTATTTAATTTAATAATATTGCTCATAATAAAAATTAACGTAAAAGAATTTGAAAACGCACCTGTATAGCCTCTTGGGTCTTGACTGACCAAGCGCTTTAACTAATTAAGTTTTTTAAACAGATAAAGATTAAACATTCTAGTATTAACATTATTGTATAAAAATACATTCAATTAAACAAAAAATATTACACAAAATGTCATGTGTGACATGTAACATACCCTTTTGTATAAAGCGATATACACGTTGCTAAGATAACTCGTAAAGTGTGTAGGTCAAAAGGACTAATTAACTTAATTTTATTTTATTTAAAAGAATCCTTAATTTACAATTAGTTGTTATAATGAAACTTTTTAAAACTTTCTCTCATTGCTAAGAAATCTTACAAGTTTCTGTAAAAGTATACCTAAATATTCACGTAACTCTTCAAGGTAATATAAGCTTCGTAACGTGAAAAATTAATACAATCGATCGCACTTTATGTTTAAATGTTTTTATTTTTTATTTCAAAATCTAAAATAATTGATATCATAATCATTAATATTCATGAATCTTTGAGATCACCGTGGCACAGTAAAACAGTATTCGATTCTAAACGAGATTGGTTGTAGGTTCGATCCCAATTCGGAGGATAGATTATATTTAAATGTAGAGTTAGCCTGTAATAGAGGCATACTATGTAATAATGAATGTGTTCATGTATTCTACACAAATATATTCTTAGTATATAACGTTGGCTTCCTAAATTAAAATTTGAAGAGAACGGAATGTCTTGATAAGTTCATGGTAAATATTATTATAATATAATGTAAAAAGTATACATTTAAATCTAAAAAAGTTTTGAGAGCAATTATCATTACAAATTTAAAATTCCTTTCCTTTTAAAAAAGAATGCGAACTTTTTTTTATTGTTCTTAATCTGTTTTATATTCACAGACAACGTCAAATGCGTATTATAGTTTAATTGTGAAATATATTAAATTACCCGTCTTGTGCAAGCGCGCGTGCGCCGCGTTGAATACAAGCAACCTTGGTAAAAAGTAACAAGATACTTTTGACTTTAGAAATTATGTTTCATTCAATTTACTTCTTGGATCTATTGTGTTTCCTTATAACTAAGAAACAAAAGAGGCACAGTGTAACAACGTCTGAACGTTGTGGGTTTTTAAGTTATTTTCATTACTTCAGTTCATTTCTTCTGTAAGTAGGCAAAGTGCGGTGTTAGGTTGCGCTACTTGATTCGCAATCGGACTTTTTTTGTCGAGCCTGTTATAAGATAATAATAAAAACATAATAATAATCCTAAAATGTTACGTTAAAAACATGTATTTTATGAAAATAACAACCATTGCATCTACTTGAACCTACATAAATATTTTAAAACCTTAATAAATACGAAATTAATCTTAATTAAAGAGGGGCATTCAATTGTATTTCATCAATCATTACACGAACAAATCCTCATAAAGCCATCATAGGCACCAGTGGACCACCTGTAAAGTCATTCGGCGGTGACATAAAGAATTTATGGCGTATACGACTTCGTTTTAATACATTTGAATTAGGCTTAAAAAGTTTAAAGTAACGGATTTTTCTGCGTTTTTAACAATTAAGATTTCGAGGCTGCAGTGACTTATATATGACTTTACAGTAGGCTGTCGATTTGATTCCCAATCGCAGAAATAAATTTACTTTTAAAAAATTTAATTTCGGCGTTTCCATAAGAAAAAGTTCGGCGTTGAGTTCCGCCACTCAGTAAAGTTCAAAGAAATGAATATATTGTTGAAAGAAAATAATAATGAAGAAAATAAATAGTAATATTTTATTTAAAGTGGCGTTTCAGTTTACATAATATAATGGTTTTTTAGAAACATTTTAAAAAACGATTTAAAAGAAATTCAAATTCATATTTTATTATACGTGTGTGAATAACACTTAAAATGCTAAAAAATAATGGTATTTTCTCAAGGACATCCAGCTGGCAATGAAGAGAGCAAAGCTTGGAATTTCTTTACGTAAAAGATAATAGAATCATCTATGTCCACTTGCCCCGGGAGCAGGCGTCAAACGTCTAATACGAAGCCATCGGCATGGTATATGAGAAAAACCAGTAACATCACTACCCATCCATTTACTTTTAATTATTATTTTTCAACTCATTTAATTGTATATATTTTGGTATTCAAAAATATAGTTTTGAAAATCCGACGCTTCGAATATTTTACAGTAGTAGTCACAAGTATACCTGGTACCGCGGATTCCATTATAAATTTAAATTTGAATAATGTGTTTTCGAAGGTTTCGACGTCTCTATATAATATTATTTAGTTTTTATTACCCAATTTGTTTTTATTTTCAAGTTTAATATGTACTTCATTTATTCGCTTGAGTAAATAAAACATAATATGCCTTTCGAAACAATCGCACCTCTATTTAGTACTGCGACCGCGTCCCATTCAAGCGAAATTCAACGAAGCAGACGCATAAATAATCGTGAACAGCAAAGTGTTCGTCAAGTGATGACATCATTGCCAATTATACTGTCACAGCGTACTGTGCTGTTTTACTTTATTTTTTCGTTTTTTCTAGTTTTTTCTTATTCAACGGAGAAACAGTGAAATTTGTTACAAAATAACTAAGTTTTTTTTATGTTTCAGACATAATGGATATTTATGATTTTTATTTTCCTTTCTCTTTGTCTGTGCGTTCCTACACGCTTGTCTCAGAAACAGCTTAACGGATTTAAAAACAGTTTAGACCCTAAATGTTAAGGGTTAAGTAAACTTCCCTTAACATTTAGGGTCTATTTAATTTCAATCGGTTCATAACAAAAAAGTTACAACAATTTCAATTATACATGTAATCAAAGTCAGTGATTTAAATGGGAAAACGGGTGGGTAAAACTAAATAGTTTTGTGTCGTCTACGAGCGAGCGGGTCGCTAGTAAGCTAATATTTTCGACTCTTTTTTCATAAAAAAGTAATCAAACAAGTAGAATAAATAACCATAAATTAAAATGAATGAGCGTCGCTGACATCATGCCTGTTAATTAGTCTGTCGTCACTACTAGGTATAGAGGTATACAAAACATAGCTCGCTTATCTTCGCGTCGAAATAAAGTTAAGGTATATAACTAAAGTTTGTGGTTTTATTCAAAATAGAGTTCACTCGATTTAAAATTGGAAATAATTTAAAAATGGATTTGTGTCAAATATTTAAAAATCAATAATTTTTAATTTGTTTTTAAAATGGATGTGCTAACATTAAGACTGAATAGACAAATAAAATTATTTTTAGGTTGTTTATTTAATAAAAATTTGTTTAATAAAAATGTATGATTGTTATGTTAAGTAACTAATACGTTACAGTTTATTAGATTGTTAATATTACTTAAGACTTTTTTTTCATATTACATCTCCCTTGTAAATAAACAGCGCATTTAATTTTTTTAATTCCATATTTTGTCTGTTAGAAGCCGTCGTGGCAGAGACTGTTTCATCTTTATAGCTATTGGTTGTGGGTTTCATTCCTACACAGTGGAATGACTATTATTTATTAATTTAAATTTTCTCCGCTTAGGTGAATAAGACAATCGCTACGTTGAGTTTCGCCACTCAACAAGCACTATCTCGAATTCGACTGGAAAGCGGAGAACGGAGTGCCTTGACACTAGTTTCTGTCTGACTACCGAAGCTGAAGCTGATAAATATATTTTCTTTGATTTCAAATAAAATTCTATACTATTCAAGTTATTTAAGTTTTTATTTAAAGAAGTAGTTTATACAACTATAGACGCTTATGCAATACTTAAAATAGTTTTATTTTATATCCGTTATGGACCTGTATGTATGGAGCTGTAATGACAATTAAAATGTTTCCATAATTATTTCCTTTGATAAAGCGTTATTTGAAAAGCAATTAGTATTTTATTTACGATGTAATTTGTAATCATCATCAATAAATATTATAAAATTCTAACATTACTCCCTGTGTCACTGACAAACAACGCACATCCGTAATTACTAAGCTAAGAAAGCTTTGCGTGTAGGTACCTTGTGAAGTGTACTGATCGCTAAAAGACAATTTCCGAAATTTCAACGGAAACGGTAAGTCTACTAGCTAAGCGATCAGATGTCCCCTACCCCTTTTTCTCTTTGCCTCCCCTACAGAATACGAAATCTGCATGCAGTTAGTAAAAAGTGCTTAACGTGACAGTACTAAGTACAGCCTAATATATAAATGTTCAAAAATATTGGTTTAATGTTAGCAAATAAATAAACACACTAATAACATTTTCTTTATATAAGCTGCTCTATATTGAAAATGACTCTATGATATCCTATAATGATTATTTTTCTCGTAGCATTAGGGTTTGCAGAGAGAACCTCGTGTCAAGACGAGTTGAAACATTGCGTGTTTAGTGGCGGAATTCAACACTGCGCACCAGAGCAGGGAATTAAAAATAATTTAAATATAATCATTAATCTAGGTGTAGATTAATTCATGCCTTAGCGGTATCAACACATGTGCCAGACGTCAAAAAATCAATTAATTTTATTTATAGGTGCGTTCATAAAAATATTATAATTGTATTAACCGAGTTACACAAAGATAAGATACCGATATTTTTGACATTATGTCATAATAAGGAAATTTTACACATACACGGTAGATAAGAAAGTAAATCTATCAGCGAAATAAGCGTTATCTGTCCTATTTTTTTGCACAAGTAAAATTTTATAAAATATAATAATAATATAATTATTTAACACAATATTTCTAGAACATGTATAATTTTATTTCAGGTCTGGTGCCTAAGACAAAGCGAGGCGTTTAGTTCCACCATTCAACACTCAATGTCTTGATTTCGGGCGGTGGGGAACGGGGCGTCTAGACAACCCTGCCAACACTTCAGTTCTCTCTGACAACCCTACTGTGCGTGAAAGAGCACACAAGTAAAGAGAAGAGAAGAGATTAAGGTATATCTATATAATCTGCAAGATATATGAACATGAACCTGATTCAATAACAAATGGAATTTTAATTATAAGAGTACCATTATATTTTGATTTAAATCAATAGAAATAAAAAATGTATGTAAATCAAGGTCGGATTTAAAAATGAAAGTTCTTTATAAATTGGTTAGGTTAGGTTACTAGATCCTTTTTTGCCTAAAATGTGAATATTTTCAATTGTCCGCACTAGTACTCATTTAAAAGTGACTATAGAACCAAAAGTGGAAATAAAGTGTTACAACAAAAACTATTTTGCCTAGCCAGCGCTATAGCTATAACTCCTTCATTGTAGAAATAAAAAGTGAGTTGAATTTAATGTGTTATTTATCCTGATATAAATTATAAATATTACTTAGTTTTATTATAATAAATTTATTGTTTTATTTACCTCGTATTTCAGCAATATGAGAATCATACTCCGATTTGCTGCGTACATAATCCTTTCTAGGTGATGTGTGTAGTGTGTGCTGCTTGTACTCGGAGTACCACTCACTTTGCGGAGACTCTGGTCTCTCATCTTGAACTTCAGTGACCGTTCTCTTCACGGTCACACGCTCGAACTTAACGAAGCGAACACCAGCCGCCAGGTCGCCCTCTTCGACCTGACTGCCGCCAGCCTTCTCTTCCTCAGGTTCGACATGTCTCAATTTCAAATTTGGGAATGTATTTTCATAGCTTTTAGACGGAGATTGTGTGTCTCTCGCATGTTTTAACTTTACGTCGATTTTCGGTGACTCAGGTCTCCGTTTACGCTGTTCTATTTTGCGCTCTATTTCATCTACATCAATTGTGGCATCCACAGAGTCACTTTTGGTGCGTCCAGACCAAACCCTCTCGAAGAAGCTGACACGATCGCGTAGACCACTGTGCGACGGTGAGTCGCGACCGTCCGACATAGCGGCATGACCTCCTCTTGCGGAGGTTCGCTCGATACTGCTTAGCCGGCTTTAAGTTAGCAAGCATGCGCGGAACCCACGTGCAGCGAGACGTCGCCCAGACATCTACTGTACGCTTTTTCTGTAAAGCTCGAGTGACTAGAAACATTTTTACGGTACCCTAGTGACTTGATGACCCTTTCAATGACGGTTTGACATTGTAGTTTTTTAATCTCTGTTCTTATGCTTTCTTAAATATTACTTAAGTTTGACTTATCATTTTTTTTTGCTTATCCATACTAATATTAATATTAATGTTATAAATGCGAATGTAACCCTGTCTGTCTGTCTGTGACGTCATCACGGCCAAACCACTGAACCGATTGTAATGCAATTTTATAGAGAGGTACTTGAGGGTCTTGGGCTGAACATAGGCTACTGTTTCCTCCTATTTATTTGTAGCTTTTATACATTTTTTTCACGAAATGGCCGCCGAAAATACGAAACAGGCATATTTCAAGCGAGTGAAACCTCGAGCGGGTCGCTAGTTTTTACATATATTTAGAAGTTTTTGCCGTATATATATATATATATTTATTCTAATCATACGAACTGTGTACTATGAATATTATCTATAAATTAATAACAAAAAACATTTAATTCTTTATGATTAATCTTATTGATTATGCATTTCTATGATTCATTTAGTTACTATAAAATTCGTACCTTTTACTTCTTTAGTTTTGTTTTCCTCCAGGTAGTTTAACATACGAAGATTTCTTTGATCATATGTCTGGATGATGGGAGGTTCAGTTCTTATTCGATTAATGAAATGAAAAAAATAAATAAATCTTTTTTAACCGGATTGATCAAGTATATTTTGGTATTTAAAAATATATTTCAGAAAACCCGACGTTTCGAAAACTTTATTGCCAGACGAATGCCACCTCAGTCTACCTGTGACCACGGACTACTGTAAAGCATTCAAAACGTCGAGTTTTTTTAAATGTATTTCGGAATTATAATTTATACGTATACATAACATACGTGATTAATTCGGTTAAAGGTAATAGTTTCATTTAAAATGCGTCGAAATCGCGAAACCTACAGATCAGACTATAAGAAATTGTTATATCATATATTTGGCTATCCAGGCACTTCGAAGCATGGTTTAGACAACATTTAATAACGTATATATTTAAAGTATAATTATACATTTATT
>JAOYRR010000706.1:0-11259 GCA_038994665.1 Podotricha telesiphe
TGGAATGTATGTTTGTAATATTAAAATAACTGCATTATTAAATGCAAACCTATGTATACACGGTACATGTACCAAAATATTTTTTTTTACAATTTTGTCCGTCTGTTTGTTGCGGCTAATAACTGGAACGGCTTAACCGATTTTGACGGCACTTTCACTGGAAGATAGATGATGTGATAATAATAATAAGTAACATAGGATACTTTTATTTTAGAATTCCATGCCGACAAAGTAGCGGGCACACCTATATAAAAATAATTAATACGCTAAAATTGTAACACCCAAAGCACTTCTTTATAATATTTTATAGTATTTGTACATTATAAAGTATTATTATAATAGTCATATATATTATACTATTTACCCACAAATAAGTTTTTAAGATTTTATCTATTTTTATATATTTATTTATATAAATTTGAAAAACAGCTTTTTTTTGCACCCCCAAGCTTTTTCCCGCATATCGGGGCAGTCCGAGATAGCCTAGTGTCAAGACAATCCGCTATCAACTTTTTGGATGAAATCGAGACATTATATGCTGAGTGGCGAAACTCAACGCTACGCTTTGTGTGACCAGAGCATGGAAATTAAAATAATATAATTATATTCACCCCTTCCGAGTGGGAATCGAACCTACAACCAATCGCGTTTAGTGAGTCGCTCTCCCACTGCGCCACGGTGGCGTTCCGTTCAATAAACAGTAATTATCCGTACAAAGCGTTTCTTCTATGCCAACTATTATTTTATACATAGAAATTACTTCATCTTACAACTGCTTTCTGTCCACAGATTAACTTTTTCAAAATCAGCAATAGCTATAAGCATGGACTTTTAATGTAGTTTACAATAAAGATTATTAAATAAATAAATATAAATTAGAGATTTAGGAAAATATATAAAAATTCAAATACTAATTCAAAAATAAAATGTTATATTTATAACTATTAATAATTTATAATTTTTAGTGGTTAATATTATTCAAAAAAATACAACTAACATAAAAGACATATTTAGAAAACGTATAAAAATTTGGACGCAGCGGAATTTGAAACCGCGCCTCTTGAAAACCGTTCAAGTTCAAATTCAATTTCCTAAGTGTGCGATTAAAACTTTAAAAATAAGTAAATAGACTTACTTATTTGTTTGATAGCATAAGGTTTGTACAGATACATGAATGTTATGTCGACAAATGTATAGTCGGTATGAGACAATGCGCTATTAATCAAGAGAGAAAGTCGCCGAAATTTCTCAATTGAGTAAACATTACGAAAATGTACTTTGTAGGGTAGGAATTTCTTGCTGCTGACTTAATTGATTTGCTGATATAAATGGCGAGCTGATTTTGACATAAAACAATCGATATCAGACTCGTTTTTCACATTTTATTATAATATTAATAAAATGTACTTTTTACATATTTTGTTATAAGTTTTATAATAATTTACATAGCTGGCAATACACATACGAGCAAATCTAAAAAAGTAATATTGGTATGATGATGTAAAATAAAACGTCGAGAGTAACATAATATAAACGTCTATATGTTGAATCTAAGCATTACTTTTCAATTGAATTTACAATAGTCCCATAATTAGGCACCATTGATACTCCCAAGTGCGACATAGATTATTACAAACGTGACCTAAATGCGTCGGCAAACCTGACTTACCGCCATTGATTACTTATTTGTACATGACGCTATTATGTGTACACAGAATAATACGTACATATGTACGTAAATATTTGTTCATTTCATAAATATGAGTTCACATATACATATTTTTATGAACTATATATAAATTAGTCGTTTTGTTATTTTTCTGTATTAATAACACAATTGATTAGTAAACTTACAATTGGACTGAAATCTGATGAACAATTAGACTGAAATCCAAAAAAAAAACAAATTTCCCGCCAAGCGCCTAGTCATTTTAAAATATGTTTCATACATTCTTATAACATAGCAAAGACCGTAACTCTTTCCGCCTCTCCCGAAATTAAACTATTTACAATCTGAAGTTTTGTTTTTTAATTACATACAAAAAAATATATATTTCATATCTTTTTGAAAGATATTAAATTCAATTCATCATTTTAATTCAAAATCATTTAAATAATAAGTGTTGCTTGCATTTTTTCATTCTAGTGCATATATATTACAAAAAAAATGTTGATGAATGAAGTATTAAACATACAAATATATTTATTTTTGGTATAAATATTTTTCATATTACTTATTCTAAGAGTTAAAATTTGAAAATGTGCTTTATGTTTCATATTTTAAAGCGTTTTTCTATAAACATAGGTACATTGTGGGCGTATAGTAGATTATGTGCAAGCATTACAGATAACTACAAATAGTCTGGTGTTGTTCACATGTGTTCGAAAGACAAAATGTAATTAATATTAATGGAATGTTCACACAACGATAAATTTAGACATTTCATAAATTTTACCTATTTTGTTTTACTCTTACAATAGTTAATTATTTTTGGTTGATCTGTATATACTTGTGTTGTCGCTTAAGATATATTAGTTTTAATTATCAATGCTTATAAAATGCTAAAATATATGTAATCATTTAAGTTATTACTTATAATATTACGCATTTGGGAATATTTCTCACACATTAGTTTAATATCTATTGAAATAACAAACATCACACAATATATTATTAATAACTTTATGTTCTATTTTAAAATTATTCTATTTTAGTTGTATTTTACCAGAATAAATTCATTGGCCGGTTAAGATTACAATTATAAATTTAAAATATGCGCCATCCGAAATTCTAAGTTGTAACTGTTACGTTGTAATTAAGTAGCAATGATTCTGTAACACCGCTTATTTAACTCACAGCACCGAAACCATAATTTATCGTATAAGAAAGCGTACCCTCCGATTATATTTCATTAACACTTGCTTTTTATAAGTATAAGACCGCTCGTTTGTGGTAAATTATAGCATACATCAAGTTGCGCAATACGGTGCTTGTTAGTACAATATCATCAAGTCCTTGGATACAGTAGATTGTAAATATATTATTTAGTTTGTTTGGCGAAGTGGGCGTTATCATTATTTAATGACAATAGGGACTTGCGTACTAGATTGTAGTAATCTACATATAACTACAACATACAATATATAAACATTTAGTTAAGAATTAATCCATAATTCAATAAGATTATCATAATCTATATAATATTGTTAAAATAATAAATAAAATTAAGCATCTGACGAAAAACAATGCGACGTTGTTGCTTTTCTAAGCACTTCATAAGCACCAAGCATATTAATATATTTAGATCACAATTAATACTTTTATACTAAATGAATGTAATACAAATTTAGGTACATCAAAAATAATTCGGGTCTGTTTAAAATCAAGCTTCCTTAGGAATAAACACACCATAATATAAGTTGGTCGCTCTTCGAAATTAGGATTGCTCTACTTCATGCCGTGTTAGTTACGCTGTTTTGTAATTTCCTGTTTCAAGTACTTCTAACAAATTTAATAAGTTAATAAGTTTTTAAACTCGGATCTTAATCGATAATGGAGTTAAAAGTCTATTAAAATTTATAAAAGTTGCGCTCTTTGAATTTATCGTAAGTGTACGATTAACATAAAATAGGTTTCTAATAGCGGAAATTCAATTACATCGGTCTTGCGCTTTGTAATAAACAAATATGTCTGTTTTAGAGTTACACATTATTGCCTAGTATTGGACTCTAAAATAGACTTAGCGGAAAGTCTTTACTACTGTCTGTACTACTGACCAACGAAATGTATTATTGCAATAAGATCTGTTATTGTTATTTCATTTCGCGATTTAATGTACAATTATAATAAAACACTATTACGACTCCTTTTCCACGTAAACTAAATAAGCTACCATTAATGAACAGGTAATGTGCGATGCAATTAGTAATGCTACAAAACACCCGCTTTTGTTAATGTATTTTTTTAAAAATAGAACATTTATAACACGTGTGAAATATATATTTTATATATTAATATAAAAAAGAATAAGAAGACCATACCTCAATGAAGAAGATTGGATATAATGCATAGAATTTATTACAGGTAAATTTGGCATCGTTTAAAGAATTTGTGTTTTACGTAAAATATTTGTCCCCCGATTCAACTACCGCGTGCCAAATATAGTAGTTTCAGATAGCCGTTAGATAACGTTAAAATATACATAATCTCAATAAATATTGCATGAGAATTGGAATTGACAAACATGATGTTCTGGTAAACAAAATGGGGTAAATGCTGGATTAATATCGCGTTGTATTTGAAAAAATCGTCCATTTCAAGTATGCACAATTTGAAATTGCATTTTTTATTATTTCCAAAACTTTCAACAAACAATTTTAAACCTTTCTTAATGAGGAATTCTCGAAAGAACCCTAAATTTGTAATTTAAATTTAAACCCCTACAAATGTGAACGTGTTCGTCTACCTTGTTGTAAATAAAACTGTCACTCTTATTCAGTATAATAGCTATTTCAGTATACTAATGTAACAGGTGGGCTCGTGCATCTGTAATGCTATTTTTGTATACATTAATTCTAAGTCAAAATAAATCTTTCCTTTTGAAGCGAGATGCGCCTTTATTTATGGACTGATAAGGAATGACGTAGCTTAATTAAGGAGATTGATGTTCGTGTTAGCTTTCATTTTAATAAAGCTTTTATTTGATAGCTTCATATATTTCGACAATATACATTTTAAATTACTGTTTTATTTGGATGATGAATGATTCAATTATATTAACGCATTTGTTTTATAAAATAAAGGAAGACTTTTTTTATTTAAGTTCAGTTTCTAGATAATTTGTGATTAAACTTGTTGACTTAAGTTACATTGAAGTTTCTATGATATGATCCCTTATTACACCTATTTATCAGTTCTATATTAAATTAACTTCAATGTTATAATTGAATGTTATAAAATGGAATAATTAATAATTATTATTACTATTAAATACGGAACGTGTTGAATCAAACCATGATGATTGTTTAATATAATTTCCTATACGGTGTTATCGGAAAGTCTCTACAATAAAAAGCATATGGCACTTACCTTGACCAGTTACATATCCGACAACAATAAAACAGCACAAAAAAAACAAAGGGGACACTATAAATCTGTCGATCATGATCGGTTCCGAGCTAATCACTGGTATTTGCGGTGTATCAACTGTAACGCGATATTCGCGATGAGTAATTGATAAGAGCTGATAACGTGATAAGGGGAGGCGCGGGCGAAGCGCTCACGGCGCTCGCACCGACGACTCCTTCAGTCGACATCTGCCGAACATCTAATCTACACTGTGTAATGCGACCTGTTGCTGCTTACGAAATACACATGAAAACTTGCGGAAGAAAATCTTTAGTTTTATACAACGTAAGCTTACAATGAACCAACTCTATACTGTGCTTAAGAATAACATCGATGGATCATACATTTTATAATAAGTAAGTTATATTGGTGAATGAACGTAATTCTACTCAGTTTATGCGTGGTGCGTGAAACAATTGTAGTACCCTGATAACACAATTTTTCAGTCTTATCAAGACGAAGTATTAATATTAAAATCTGCTTATCTCTTATGAACTTATTCTTCGTTATCATTGCACTTTCTTTACATTTTAATGTAAACATACAAATTTCTCAACAGTTAGATAATGTTTATTAAAAACGGTAAAAACACCTATGAGGTCCATTTTACAGAAAAGCTTAAATTTACTTCTGAAAATTATTATTTCCTTCTATTATTGTTATTTAATATTCAATTTCATTATAATCAATAAAGAGTTTTGTGTAAGAGAGTCTAACATATTCAAAAAGTACTGTTGATAGCAAGCTTTGCAGTGGGCGTACAGTCAATGCCAAAACAGTCGTTCGTTTTTATTAGTGGGCGAGTGCCCATTTGCTATTCCTTATAGATGACAGCAATTGCATCACTACATCCGAATAAAGGTCATATTAAACTTTATAGAGCCTTTAATTGTCAGTGACGTCCGTATACAATGCCGTTTAATTATCTGTATAAACCTTAATTTACTTAATAAAAAAAACAATACATTGCTTGAGTCAAGAAATAGTAAGCTCATAAAAAAAATTCTCAGCTATTTAAGTAACAAAAGGGAATGAGACATATCTTCTTTTAGCACGCTTATTTTAAGGTTAAAGTATATTTTTTTGTAACTGTCTGTAACGGTGATTTTTGTTCGTTAAATTCAACTGTATATACGATTTTTATTCACCCGCTCTGGTGACAAGACAAACCGCGGCGTTGAGTTCCGCCACCCCCGCAATTCGAGGATTCAAGAGAAAAGTCGAGACCTGAGTGTTTTGACACTGGGATCTATCTGCCTACGTTATGCAGAAAAAAGCTTGTAAATGAAGTTAAAACAATGTGTAAATGAAAAAAAAATACAAGAAGAACATTAAACATCACAATGATTTTCTCTCTACACTAAAATGTGTAAAATGTGTAGAGATAATATAGTATGTATAACCTTTTCTACGTTTTCTACCTTTTCTACCTTTTCTACGTCAGACTCTTTTCTACGTTGCCTACAGTTTTATGAGCAAAAACTTTACTCATGAACCATACTCATAATACAATTGACATTTAGTATTCCAGAGTACTTACACTGAAGTTACTGCAAGTGGGTTCAAATGTTAAAATGTCACAAATGTAGCTTTAATTGATTAAGTAACCAAACGATTTCACGATTTACAAGCAATTTCACAATTAACAAACTTTTGCTTATACAATTCGTTTCTGTTAGTGATTAAAAAAACAAAAGTTAACTATTAGGTGAATTAAATTTATTTTTTATGAATTAATTATGTTTTGGATTTATATCTACATAACCAATTTGGTACAAGCTCGACTGCAAGCGACGGTTGTGGACTAAAATTGTTCTCAGCAAATATTTATAATTATTAAATTGTAAATATTTCCTGTTGCCTCTGCTTAATTTTATTATCTTTCTCTATATTGCTACTGTGTAGAAAATAAAAAAAAACCATGATCAAACACTTTAAAGCTTGTAACTGGTAACTTAGTTGAAAAATGAAGCAACTAGACTGTAGTGTTTACTTTATAAATAAGAACCTTGTTAATTTGACGATCCTGTTGACGGAAGTGACTTACTGGTGCCCATTTTAATACGCATTTTGAACGTACGCTTCCTGTCACGTTAGAGGTGTGTTAAATAGTATGGGGCCAAAGAACTTGCATACCGTTATTTTATCAAGATACATGATTTCAAAATTTCAATATGCACAAGACGCCACATGTTCCGTAAATGAAAGCTTAACATTGATGGTCACCTTAGATATACACGTAATAAATTTTATCATAAGCATCAAATAAATTTAGATTTTAATATGAAGAAATGGGTATCCATATTTTTTTAATATTTTTTGACAGCCAGACAGATTTTTCAGACAGAACATGCTACCTCACTCCGTTCTCCATTTTTCGTCCGAATTTATGCATGTTGAGTGTTCAGAGTGAGAATCGAACCCACAACCAATAGAGAGATAACAATCAGACGCTGTCCCACTGCGCCACGATGGCCTCGGCTTCATAATATGTATTATATATTTCAGTTTATATATATATATATTTTTTAAATATATTTTAAAATTTTAAATTGATAAATAAATAAAACGGTAATAAATTGAAATAACAACACAGAAATGATACAATATAATTTTATGCAACTAAAAAAATTAAATTAATTTATAACACTTTTACGTTTTTTAATATCTGAAACAGTTGACTTGACCATTGGTACCAAAGTTGTCCTGGATATCGTTTAATATTACTTTCTCTAGTTTTCTCCAGTAAGTCGTAAAAATGATTGACAGGGTCAAGCCATCCGAAACCTTGGTCAGCTGTGCCAAGCCAAGTGTGGCCATTGGGGTCAATTAGAGTTAAAGCGTGAATTGGGGAGTTTTCACTAAAATTGGACATAAGGACGGTACTATCAGGGTATGTATATTTTCCGGGGCCACTGTAAGACCACTCTTTGAACAAACCTTCATATTTCGAGCCATCTGCATAAGTCACATTCACAGTATCAACGACGCCGAGCCGATCAGACTCCCATGTTCCAGTATAAACGTCGCCTTCATTTGTAGTATAAATACCCGACCCTAACAAAGAATAACGTCAGTATGATTGAGTAACCTATTGTTCTTTAAATCTTTAAAAAGGAACACTTCATCTTAATTTAAACGTATCGACACACAATGTGACGATGGGAAATGAAGAAAAAAAACAAACGCTCTCAGTGTTCGAGTGCAGCACACATAATTACTGCGTTTAAATCTTAATTGAGATCGTTACACGCTTTTCAAGTCTATATATACTAACATATTTTAGTTTGTTGTAACTAACACTGTTTTATTTCAGCTGCACGTGTTTTCCATATAGCAGGGTAGGCAAAGAGAAGCTAGTGTCAAGACACTCCGTTCTACACTTTCCGCCTTAATTCCATTTGTATGTTGAGTGGCAGCACTCACAGACGCGTTTTGTCTTGAACTGAGAGCGAAGAAATAAAAATCAAATCAAATCAAACTCACAACCAATTGCGCTTGCATGCTGTCTCACTGCGCCACGAGGGCCTCACTATATAACTCATGTCACGACGTCCCTAAAAGTTTTCTTATAATTACTTATTATTTAATAAGTTCTTTGATTTTCACGATTCTTACACATTTTAAAATGAAACTCTTTTTAACTGGATTAATTGCGTATAATATTGGTATTCGAAAATACATTTTAGAACCCGACGTTTCGAACACTTTACAGTAGTCCGTGGTCAAAGGTATATGTGGTGTGTGTGGTAGCGTGGTCTAAAAGTACTTTCCTTATTAATTATCTACCACATCAATTTCATTATAAATTGACGAAATATTTGCCCGAGTACGATTTTTACGGTACGATTATATAAAAGTCATATTATCATAATTATTAATTTCCTAATAACTAAGTACACTCTAATAACCATAAGAATTGTAAATAAGCTGCTCTACAATGCAAGATCGAGAATAAGCTTAAGTCACTAACGTTTCGAGTTTCGGGTATATGTCGAAGGATCAATTACGTTTGATTTTAATGGATTATTTTTTATGGATTATTTTTTATTTAGGTTTAGAGTTTAGACACAAGCCACTAGAACGTTGTTCCTGTGCAACAGTGGGTCTTGTCTAATTGTACTGAAAGGGATATTGAGGTTTTTTTTGCCCGTTTGTTTTTGGACGTGTGTTTAAAAACATATATAACCTATTTGTCGCGTATACACCATTATTACGCAGCATATTTTTAAGACAGTAATTTTAATAGGAAATAAAAAGATCGTTTCAAACAATCAGACCGTGACGTCAAACATGATATCTGGAATGGATGGCGGTACACTCCATTAAGTTCTACGATGAAAGACAAAAACGTTTTGTAATGCTCGAGTGGTTCTTAAATAGAAGCAAACTGTTTAAAGTAAACTTTATATGTTAACACTTTATACATTCATTAACTAGTTTTATTTATTTTCTTAGCTATTTTTGTCAGTTAATATAGAAAACGAAAATAGACTTTTATTTAACCTAATAATGTATGGAATATCAATTATTTCAATAACAAAAGCTTTTAAGAAACTATCGCTTTTCCATCATATGATGAGAGGCCCTAGTTTCAAAACACTCTGTTCCGAACATTACATACGTCACAGAGACCTTAAGTTAACTCATTCCTTTTTGACGAAATAGCTAATGGATTAATGGTCGCGAGACTTATCATTTTTATTTTTATAAGTAATATTAAATTATTTTTTAATATCTCAAATTAAAAAATGAATAAGTTCCACGATAACACATAACATATTGTAATAACTCTTCTTTATTTTTATAGATTAATGAACTGTTTTCATTTGTAGATGACGTCACACAATGCCAAGTGTGTGCCTTCGATTAATAACCACAAAATTGTAGCTCGAAAGATCACAGACTGCCTGTCCCCATAAGTTCAAGGTCAATTGAACTCGTGAAGTAATTGTTTTACATTTCAACTAACGAATTACGCATTAGATAACAATGTAAATTACGCATTTTTATATTTTACCATGCATTTTGACACTCCTGTCCTTTTTCTTGGCTTCAAAGAAACCTTCATAGGTATCACCAGTTTCATGTTCGAACACACCCTGGTCATGAATAACGGGGATTTCCTTTATAGGTTTAGCGGATTCGATTTCTGATTCGTCGTTATTGTTTTGCGCCATTATAGGTGTTTGGGATAGGTAACTGAGTGAACAATATTTTATTCTTACTTGTTTTCTACTATTGTAATAAAATTTCAAACGCATTTAACCGTTAAAAATCGTTTAAAAGTAAGCTTGCCTTAAGGTAAGATAAGGAAATAGATTTACGTCATACAGTATGTACAATATTGTTTCAACAAAACACACAGTATGTACAATGTTAAATCCTATATGAAAACGGTAAAATTTGAGACATTTTTTTAAATTTAAATTGGTGTCAGTCACATTCTTCAGGATGTATCGAGGTTCTAGTTGTTTTTAAGTATACCAAAAATTACACTAAGTAATCTGCGAATCATCCAACATCAACTCCCTATTTATACCAAACTAATTCCAAACAAAAAACAATATACAAATCCCATCAGCACGTTTCTTGTGATACATATTTAAATAAAATATAGAAACTTCACATAATATCATTTACTACCACTTTATATGCAAATATAAAAATACTAAATTTACTTTCTTTAAAACTATTCAATACTTTAACAAATTACTTTTATTTCGTACACATAATATTACGCAAATTAAATTACCCATAAAATAAAAAAATACAATTAATTCACTTCTGACGCGTGACATGGAGTTCGTGACGTTGCCGCCCTGTTTTTTCGCACGCAACTGTAACAAATATTTGCGGCCATGACCCATTAATTGGTATTAATTAAAAAAATACAAAATCGCCACTATACTATTTATGTTTCCAATTTAATATTTTTGAAAATATTTGGATGTCGTGTATCTTCCGCTTTTTACAGACTAATTTATAAGACCAATATATATTTATAAGTCTAGCACTTACAGATATAATTATAATGGTTGGTAGCAAAAGCTAACGCTGCCTTGTCATCTCTGGTTGAGATAAAATTGATATATTATAAATAAAAAAATCCTTCAATGGCATCTTATAGC
>JAOYRR010000707.1:0-10857 GCA_038994665.1 Podotricha telesiphe
TTTAAAAAAGCATTTTTGCTAGTATTTCGAAAATTATTAAAAAATTAACAATATTATAATTATTCCACCGATCACTGATATCAAACCCTAATAACAATGTTTGGTAGCCAGTTAGTGCAAGACTAAGACTTGTCCAACTGAGCCACGATAACTCCTCAAGCCCCATTCAATATTGAATGCATCAATCTTCTGGTTGTCACTCGTGGATCGCCACAAATGCCGCCAAAGGTCTTGCTGTATTGAATTCTAATTGCGCATCTCGACATTTTGATTATTATTCCCGTTTTTCTTACAACAAAGTAGGCTATTCATTGATTTGTAACAGTTTTATACTATAGGAATCTATAGTTTTCCGAGTCTATTCAGCAAACACTTATGTTAAGTCCAGTCATCAAACCTTTTAATATCTCTTGAATCTCTGAATGAGCTGATTTATATTAAGTATTGAGTGTTTCAGCACAAAATATTTTCTACCCCTTGCGAAGTGGTTTGTGAAATTTAAAAAGAAAATAAACCTGCATAATGATGTAGTCAGAGTATAGAACCTAGTGTGTCAAGACACCTGGGGTTCTCCTCACCACTTTCCGCATATGAATTCGAAATATTGCGTGGTGACTAACGAAACTAAACGCCGCGCTTTTGTCCTCGTCCCACATTACAAAATTAAATAAGCTATATGCAGAGCATATATATAATATAATAAAATAAGTTTAGTCGGGTCATGTCAGTCACATGACAACTCTCACTGACTGTGCATTAAAAACGGAAAATAATAACTTCTACACTCTCCATTAATAGGTATTGGGACAACCAACTATTTCAATTATACAAATATAACTTCGCATTTCATCAATTTATTTATAATTCCAAATGGATTTATTAATTAATACTCATAAAGATTAACAAAATGACTGCTGTTTGTTTTAATGTAACGTTTATTTTACTTTAAATGGTAATATTTAATTAAGTTGAATTTTCATAGTAAATATATATGAATTTTCACAAAGCCACACTAAAGCTGAACATTAATCCAGCTTTATAAAATATTTAATTTTCATATCAAAATTTGGTACAAAATTGAATTTTGTTTCTGGAACCAGTGGACACGATGGAACCATCTATGGACGAAACACGTCCTTTGTTGTAACATAGAGTATAAGTGTAAACAAAAATAAGAAAAAAACTAAGTGATTTTAACGAAATAAAAAATTTAAATGGTGGTAAGAAATATTTACAGATTGTATGGTGCTTATAAGTGCTATATAAGTTAAGTGTTTTAAAGAATTTAGTTCGGACTTCTTAGGCGTAGATCTCCTCCAGCTTTTACCTGTCAAAACACTATCTACCAATAAACGTTAGTACAAACCTAGGTTGACTTTCCCGGATTCCGGATCCACCTTTATTTACCCTGTGTAAAATTGGAAAACCAAAGAAGAGCATTCAGTACTTACCCATCGAGATCTAGAACTTACCCGAAAATATTGCCTAAATAGTTTTAAAAAAGGAATGTTGTTTTCAAACTATCAATTTGTCAGTTTTTTTTTTAATTTGAAAGTACTCACGTGTACCACCCGAATGCGAAACCTACAACAGCCATTGTAAGTGCCGCGCCAACAGCCGCCAAAAGAGCTACGCCATAAATGGATTTTGCTGGATCAGCTGTCGGTGTTTCTAAGACGTGGTACAGGTGAGGCTTATCCGTTCCGTCCTCGTCATCATGCGTGCTAAATGAGAACAACCAAGCTTAAGCTAATACAAGAGACTGTTAATATTTGTTAATTTCTAGGTGATTTGGGTAACGTAAAGTTACAGAGTTACAAAGGCTGTATTGAGCTGTGTCCAAGTGATACTAATACAAGAGACTGTTAATATTTGTTAATTTTTATGTGATTTAGGTAAAATTACAAGCTTAACGTAAAATGACATAGTTACAAAGGCTGTATTTAGCTTTACAAGTGATAGGTTGTGTTAGTTGAGTAAGCTCGCTGTATTGCAGTTAGTAACTTTGTGAGTTAAAGCATAGTTAAGTATATAATCCAATGTGCCGTAAATTGCACTTACTCGTATATTAAATTTAGCTTTACATTGAAGTACCAACTAATATAGTTTAGACTTGAGAGCAAGTGTAATGAAAATCCCTATAAATTTTGAATATGATGTTGAAACGAGTATGGTTAATTAATTTTGTATGTGTTTTGTACTCTTTTAGATGTATCAAATACATTTATTTAAACATACCAGGATTTCTGACTAATCCAGCTCTCTGGGAAACTGTCTGAGAGACGTGTCTACAAATCCTGCTATGTTTTTTTTAACTTATTACTAAGTTTGTCATCAGAAACGTACTTTAGAAATATACGAATCTACACATATATATACATAAATATATACTTATAAAATAAAAATATTAAAGTATACAATTGAGCAATTTATATAGAAAATGTACATAATCGCTCTGAAAGTTAAATAGCATGCTCCTGTTAAAATTTAAAAAAGTTCAAAGGCTGTTAGTTGTAACAATTGTATCTTATTTATACCAATATGATTGAAAGCGTGCAGCGCTGACTTTTTTTAATAATAAGTAAAGTCAAAAATACTAAAATTACGAATATACAAAATAAATATATATATATAAATATATAAAATATGTACATAACATGGATTCGAAGCCGTACCCCAATAAACGTTACAGGTGACATAGAAAAAGCGGTGTAACGCGATAAGAACGTATATGTTAGTAGATTAAACTTTTTATACGTCAAAGAGGTGCGGATTCAAAATCCAGCCTTTAACATTCAACTTTTTACATAAATATTTAGAACTTATGTAGTCCTATGTGCGAGTTACATGTTAAAAATATATTGAAATAAATAGCTAATATAGAATAATATAAAACGCATCTTAGTAAATTTGCCTTACAATATAGTTTTCTAGAGTAAATGTATTTCTCGTAACTATTTGTAGTAAATTTAATGTTTATAGTTTTGTAATTGATTACCTTTATCTGGCCATATTTTTCAACGCGCAATGTCTCAGATTTGGACGGAAAATGGAGAAAAGAGTGTCCAAACACTAATGTCTCTCTGCTCTCTGCCATGTGTAATCAAGCTAAAGCTGAAGCTCGCCATATTTGTTTTAATATCATTATATTAATACATGAAGAAAACATTTTAGATGACTTTTTAAGAAAATGATGCTAACAAAGGTGGTATGAGGGGAATAGATATAATTTATATGGCAAAGCAATTAGTTTTTATAACAATGTGGATATTCAATTAATAAAATAAATATTACACATAATACCATGTGTATGTAATACACTTTTGCACACAGTTACATACACGTTGAATGAATCGTTTAACAGACGAATGTCAATTCAAACTACTTGTGGCCAAGGACTACTGTAAAGTGTTTGAGAAGTCTGGTTCAAAAATATTCTATTGGATAACAAATATATTGATTGAATTTGTGAATTAATCCGTAGACCGTATTTTGTCAGAATGGCCAAAACAGCCGGTAATAGCTTCAGACTGATTACATATATGGACAGATGTAACGGAATTTTTAAATCAATTACAATATCTTAATTTAATTTATTTGATTATTTGTTTTTAATTGCAAGTTAGGAGGCGTTTACTAAAATGCGGTATTCATATAGTAAAATATATGTAAGAAGAAGAAATTTTGGATATATGTAGTAACGATATATTAGTTACTAAACCGATAAGAAAATCGTGTGTAATTTATTGCAACACGTTGTGTAATTTTCGAATTATAAATATCGTACAATTAAATGAAGTTCGCTTTTAGTTTTCATATAAATTACCGGAGTATTATAAATTCGCACTGTTCATTTAGATTAGTAAGTGTAAAAACCTTGATCTGAAACTTCTAAAAATGGTCGTAGTGGAAAACGTAGTGACTTAACACTATGTTCTCGTCACCCAGCAAAATGTTAAAAATGTCTAAATATACGACTCTAATATCCCTCTAGTCACAAATCAATTAGATTCAAATCAATGAATTATTAATACTCACAGAGCTGTATAATTAAGTAATAATATATAATTTTAAACTTTTATTGTGTTTTAGCTATCCTTCGTAGAATTGCATTTCAGCTGACATTACCCTTTTAATTGAAAATACTGACCTTTTCATGTGGAATTGCCGACAAAAAAATTATTTAACCACTGTATACTAGATTAACCTCATTAATTTAAAAAAAACAATATATTTTTAGCTAAATAAAAAAAAATGTATGCTTTGTTATTTCTAATAAAATAACAAACAATTAAATTATTTTAACGAAAATATTTCAGCCGAAGTACTAGAAGTGAGGCCGTTGTGGCGCAGTGACACAGCGTCTGACCGCCATCGCGATTGTTTATGGGTTTATACCCACAAATACCCACTCGGAGGAATGATGAGGAATTATGATAATATTCAAATTCTTATCATTTATCCGCTCTTGTGATAAGAAAAAGCGTGAAACCAAAAAGAAAATACTAGAAACTTCATTTAATCGTATCGTCTGAAATCAACTCCAGCATGCCAAACGTATTGCCAAATGTGTATAATTCTGTAAACTCTATGTGAGGGATAATTGGGAGAGTGGTGTCATGCCTTTAAGCGGGAATTAAGCGAAATGAACCTCAACAGTTCGAAGGTTCGAAATTACTGATACCGCGATTATCAGGAACCGTACAGACAGATGTCTGTATGCATGGTACGAACGTTCAATAATAATAACGACGTATTGTATATCACCCAAAAAGGAATTATTGTATCTTCCAGTAAATAAACCTACAGTACATAATTTATTTTCTCTATGCCACTAGAGGATTGTGGGAGAGTGGGTCAGGAGAGCTAAATGTTAAAATTCAAAAATCACCTCGCTTCTATTTCGTTTAAGTTCGGACGATTTACTTTCAACCAGCGTAGATTGTTTGGCAGTAAGGAGACTGGTAAACGGTAGTCCTTATTAGTCCTGGAATTAATTTACCGGACACTCATTCTTAACCATGGCTTGCCTTGAATGCTAGTTTGGCATTCCATAGTTTTATGTCTGAGAATCTGTGCCATAAATAATTCACAATGAGTGAGAATGATATCCACATATCGACAGACAGTTTCAATTATATTTTTATATAGTAATATCATTATTTCATTGATTCAATTAATTTTACCTATACATTGTGAATTATTTATATTGAAATATATATATATTATATTTTGATATGCCATTTTAGAACGACGATTTTTTTTTTTTTTTTTTTTTTTTTTTTTTTTTTTTTTTTTTTTTTTTTTTTTTTTTTTTTTTTTTTTTTTTTTTTTTTTTTTTTTTTTTTTTTTTTTTTTTTTTTTTTTTTTTTTTTTTTTTTTTTTTTTTTTTTTTTTTTTTTTTTTTTTTTTTTTTTTTTTTTTTTTTTTTTTTTTTTTTTTTTTTTTTTTTTTTTTTTTTTTTTTTTTTTTTTTTTTTTTTTTTTTTTTTTTTTTTTTTTTTTTTTTTTTTTTTTTTTTTTTTTTTTTTTTTTTTTTTTTTTTTTTTTTTTTTTTTTTTTTTTTTTTTTTTTTTTTTTTTTTTTTTTTTTTTTTTTTTTTTTTTTTTTTTTTTTTTTTTTTTTTTTTTTTTTTTTTTTTTTTTTTTTTTTTTTTTTTTTTTTTTTTTTTTTTTTTTTTTTTTTTTTTTTTTTTTTTTTTTTTTTTTTTTTTTTTTTTTTTTTTTTTTTTTTTTTTTTTTTTTTTTTTTTTTTTTTTTTTTTTTTTTTTTTTTTTTTTTTTTTTTTTTTTTTTTTTTTTTTTTTTTTTTTTTTTTTTTTTTTTTTTTTTTTTTTTTTTTTTTTTTTTTTTTTTTTTTTTTTTTTTTTTTTTTTTTTTTTTTTTTTTTTTTTTTTTTTTTTTTTTTTTTTTTTTTTTTTTTTTTTTTTTTTTTTTTTTTTTTTTTTTTTTTTTTTTTTTTTTTTTTTTTTTTTTTTTTTTTTTTTTTTTTTTTTTTTTTTTTTTTTTTTTTTTTTTTTTTTTTTTTTTTTTTTTTTTTTTTTTTTTTTTTTTTTTTTTTTTTTTTTTTTTTTTTTTTTTTTTTTTTTTTTTTTTTTTTTTTTTTTTTTTTTTTTTTTTTTTTTTTTTTTTTTTTTTTTTTTTTTTTTTTTTTTTTTTTTTTTTTTTTTTTTTTTTTTTTTTTTTTTTTTTTTTTTTTTTTTTTTTTTTTTTTTTTTTTTTTTTTTTTTTTTTTTTTTTTTTTTTTTTTTTTTTTTTTTTTTTTTTTTTTTTTTTTTTTTTTTTTTTTTTTTTTTTTTTTTTTTTTTTTTTTTTTTTTTTTTTTTTTTTTTTTTTTTTTTTTTTTTTTTTTTTTTTTTTTTTTTTTTTTTTTTTTTTTTTTTTTTTTTTTTTTTTTTTTTTTTTTTTTTTTTTTTTTTTTTTTTTTTTTTTTTTTTTTTTTTTTTTTTTTTTTTTTTTTTTTTTTTTTTTTTTTTTTTTTTTTTTTTTTTTTTTTTTTTTTTTTTTTTTTTTTTTTTTTTTTTTTTTTTTTTTTTTTTTTTTTTTTTTTTTTTTTTTTTTTTTTTTTTTTTTTTTTTTTTTTTTTTTTTTTTTTTTTTTTTTTTTTTTTTTTTTTTTTTTTTTTTTTTTTTTTTTTTTTTTTTTTTTTTTTTTTTTTTTTTTTTTTTTTTTTTTTTTTTTTTTTTTTTTTTTTTTTTTTTTTTTTTTTTTTTTTTTTTTTTTTTTTTTTTTTTTTTTTTTTTTTTTTTTTTTTTTTTTTTTTTTTTTTTTTTTTTTTTTTTTTTTTTTTTTTTTTTTTTTTTTTTTTTTTTTTTTTTTTTTTTTTTTTTTTTTTTTTTTTTTTTTTTTTTTTTTTTTTTTTTTTTTTTTTTTTTTTTTTTTTTTTTTTTTTTTTTTTTTTTTTTTTTTTTTTTTTTTTTTTTTTTTTTTTTTTTTTTTTTTTTTTTTTTTTTTTTTTTTTTTTTTTTTTTTTTTTTTTTTTTTTTTTTTTTTTTTTTTTTTTTTTTTTTTTTTTTTTTTTTTTTTTTTTTTTTTTTTTTTTTTTTTTTTTTTTTTTTTTTTTTTTTTTTTTTTTTTTTTTTTTTTTTTTTTTTTTTTTTTTTTTTTTTTTTTTTTTTTTTTTTTTTTTTTTTTTTTTTTTTTTTTTTTTTTTTTTTTTTTTTTTTTTTTTTTTTTTTTTTTTTTTTTTTTTTTTTTTTTTTTTTTTTTTTTTTTTTTTTTTTTTTTTTTTTTTTTTTTTTTTTTTTTTTTTTTTTTTTTTTTTTTTTTTTTTTTTTTTTTTTTTTTTTTTTTTTTTTTTTTTTTTTTTTTTTTTTTTTTTTTTTTTTTTTTTTTTTTTTTTTTTTTTTTTTTTTTTTTTTTTTTTTTTTTTTTTTTTTTTTTTTTTTTTTTTTTTTTTTTTTTTTTTTTTTTTTTTTTTTTTTTTTTTTTTTTTTTTTTTTTTTTTTTTTTTTTTTTTTTTTTTTTTTTTTTTTTTTTTTTTTTTTTTTTTTTTTTTTTTTTTTTTTTTTTTTTTTTTTTTTTTTTTTTTTTTTTTTTTTTTTTTTTTTTTTTTTTTTTTTTTTTTTTTTTTTTTTTTTTTTTTTTTTTTTTTTTTTTTTTTTTTTTTTTTTTTTTTTTTTTTTTTTTTTTTTTTTTTTTTTTTTTTTTTTTTTTTTTTTTTTTTTTTTTTTTTTTTTTTTTTTTTTTTTTTTTTTTTTTTTTTTTTTTTTTTTTTTTTTTTTTTTTTTTTTTTTTTTTTTTTTTTTTTTTTTTTTTTTTTTTTTTTTTTTTTTTTTTTTTTTTTTTTTTTTTTTTTTTTTTTTTTTTTTTTTTTTTTTTTTTTTTTTTTTTTTTTTTTTTTTTTTTTTTTTTTTTTTTTTTTTTTTTTTTTTTTTTTTTTTTTTTTTTTTTTTTTTTTTTTTTTTTTTTTTTTTTTTTTTTTTTTTTTTTTTTTTTTTTTTTTTTTTTTTTTTTTTTTTTTTTTTTTTTTTTTTTTTTTTTTTTTTTTTTTTTTTTTTTTTTTTTTTTTTTTTTTTTTTTTTTTTTTTTTTTTTTTTTTTTTTTTTTTTTTTTTTTTTTTTTTTTTTTTTTTTTTTTTTTTTTTTTTTTTTTTTTTTTTTTTTTTTTTTTTTTTTTTTTTTTTTTTTTTTTTTTTTTTTTTTTTTTTTTTTTTTTTTTTTTTTTTTTTTTTTTTTTTTTTTTTTTTTTTTTTTTTTTTTTTTTTTTTTTTTTTTTTTTTTTTTTTTTTTTTTTTTTTTTTTTTTTTTTTTTTTTTTTTGCCTTTGTAATTTTGCTAATTGGTTTCCTATTATATATTTATAGATTAGTATAATATATTGTTTTTATAAGTTATTCTGAAATAATAGTTGCTTAAGTTACTCCTTATTACATCAGCTATCTGCCAGTGACAGTCCCGGCAAAATCAATATAACCATTCCAGAGATTAGCCAGAACAAACAAAGAGACAGACAGAGAGACAAAAAAATATAAAAAATGTTATTTTAATATACTCGTATCTACCGTGTGTGTACAGCATTTAGTAAAAAGCGGTTATTTCAATGTTACAAACAGACACTGTAATTGTATTTTTTTTGTATACATTAATTAGCATTGAGTTTTATCCACCAATACAATATATATATATTAAATTAAGGTGGAAAAACTAAGTGTTTTTACTAAGCTCGATCGTGGATTTAACAGACTAAAAAAGTATGAATATTCAAATAATTGCCGTACCACTTTAATTCTTGCTAACTTAGACTTCGACTGTAAAATAAAAAAATCTAAAATCTAGTTTCTTGCTACCTGTTTATATATCAGGAAATCCTCTTTTAGTTCTTTCCTATACTAGCAAAGGAACCTAAATACCAAATTGAATAAGACATATTTGGAAAATTTGAACGCATCAGTGTTTGGACACGCGCCTTTTGAAAACCGTTCAAGAGACGCTGCTTCAAATCCCGATCAAATTTTTATACATTTTCCAAATAAGTCTTTATCAATTTCCTAATTTGCGAATAACACTTTAAAAAATGTTAATACTAAATACCAACTTTCTGTCCAGAATAGTTCTAGTGGCGCATTGTCTGTCAGTCACTGAGTATCTAAGGGCTGTTTTATGAATACTGAAATTGTATATGTACATTTGAAAAGAGAGAGAGAGAGAGAGATTTTTCATAGTAGCATCTAACAAAGGAATATTAGGACGTTTAGTACTTTATAACACTTTGCATTATTATAACCAGATCGTATATGAATATTGTATCTATTACATATATGTTTAGCTTAAAAGGCATTTTATTAAGGGTATTACAGACTTGATTATTTTTTAGTCTTGTATTTAGCGAAATAATCAGAAAAAGTCTAGTTTAATTGTCTATTAAAAAGGTCTAGTAAAAATTGAATTAGAAATATATGAATTTGAAAAAATAAATATTTGAGTTTGATATACACTATGTATAAAGTGAAATCCACTGCATAGCATAAATTATATATTTTAAATTCTATATAGTACCGAATATAAAGGAACGAAATCTGTATTTCTAATAGAAAAATCTTGTTCTAGATTAGATTTTAGTTATCGAGTTTATTTATACCCGTTTACATTAATCTTGAAATGCGTGAGAAAGATTGATCTAGCGATAGAGTAGACTGTGTATCGTCTTGTCGAATAACGTTTCCCATTACAGACGCGTTCTTTGTATCATTTTATAGTAGCGCAGTGGCACAGCGTTTTACTGTAGGCATATGGAGAGGTAATATAATTAAATTATTTTCATTTCCGGTCTGGTAGAATAAAGCGCGGTGTTGAGTTTCGCCACACACCATACAATGTTTTGATTTCGGGCGAAAAGTATAAAATGAATTATTTTGACGTTGTTGTATAGGCTAAGTGGGGTTTTTCAGTATCCATCTCCTACATTCATCAGAATAGGCAAAGACCCGGACTTCAGATCACATATAGCGGTAAAAAGAATGCTAATAAGAGATTAAAATGCAAAAGATTTGATCTAAACAAATTAAGAACCAGAAGCCCTATTTTTTTATAATAAGACAATACATTACAAGAATCTTTGAATTTTTTTTTTACCTAAACTTCTCCTGGAACTTATTCTAAGAATGTTTCCATTGGCAATATATTAGTGCCTCTTAACCATGTCACTACTTTTACAACTAACTGTACACTACACTTACTCAAAAGAAGAACCCCCATAGAACCTAAAATTACTCGAATGGTTGTATGGTTGTACTAAAAATATTAGTATAGCTAAGTACAGGATTATATTATTATTGGTTCTAATAGATTTCTTACAAATTTTCTGGTTTTTGTTTTGTATCGATAAAATTCTGTGGGTATAATTTGGGAACGTTTTAGGAACCTATTACTGAGTCAGAGAGAACCCAGCGTCAAGACACTCCGCTCTCCATTATAGGCACGAAATAGATATATACTGCATTTTAATTTATTCATATAATAAAAAAACATATTTTCATATATTTAGTAACTTTCTTTAAATTATTTCAAATTTGTTGTGGGTGCAATATCCATCGCCTGACCTTTAAAACGTTTCAGGCCCGCTTCTATTATGAGTTTAGAGCTGACACCAGATTTAGTCAAATATAAATATTGGTGTTTCCATTTAGCGCTATATTTACTGATGAAACGATACATTCAGAAGTTTTATTCTGTTATTTTGTATTTCTAGTTTCAAAACACTCCATTGAATTGAACTTGAACGTTGAATATTAAAAAGCTTTCGTGGCTTGAAGGAAATTTTCATGATTTCATTTGTGAAAATAAAGAACAAACAACAAACAATAATAAAGTACGAAGTAATTTATCAATTCATTCTAAGAAATTTGCAAAGATTAGAGTCA
>JAOYRR010000708.1:0-10585 GCA_038994665.1 Podotricha telesiphe
TCGATGCCCATTCGGTGGAATGATCATAATTTTATTATTTTCATTCCTCCGTTCTGGTGAACACGACAAAGCCGTAGCGTGTTGGGTACAGGCGGAAAGTGGAGAACGGAGTGTCTTGACACTATGATATCTTGTACTACCCTGCCTTTTTTTTGCATAGATTAAATTGAACATGAGAAAAAATCTCAAATATTCAAAATGAAAAATGAGGAAACTGAAAAAGCGGCGCCTCACGACAGATCATTAAGCACTAAGATTCAAGTGTGTCATTACCAACGCGAGCAAAAACCTGCCAATTCACTTTTCTCTCTCAATTTAAGTACATTTCCGGAAATAGCTATGAATTTTGAGTTTCATTGTACAAAAAGTTCAGTTTTTTTAAAGCTTCACACTTTACTATAGCACGGAAGAAAAAAAGAACCTATGCTCCGTTCTCAGATTTCAGTTCGAATTCGGGATATTAAATTTGACTATTGAGTGGCGGAAGTCAACGTCGTGTTTTGTCTTACCTTACTTTACTTATAATTTAAATATAATAATTTCCCCTTCGATTATATAATGATGGAAATCCATCTGTCTGTGCCACTGCGCCATCTGTACCACTGCGCCATAGTGATCGACTGTAGAAATTTCTAGATATTATAATATCTTGTGAGTTAAAACTTATTTTACACGAGTTTCATCGATAATTTAGTGAAATTACTTAAATTAGCTTGACCTGTGTGACATGAATCTATCAGTGTATAAAATTTTCTCAACGCTAGTTTAAATCACTTTTGCCGTCAAATTCGCTTGTAAATATGTAAACATGCCCACGATCCATAATTTTTATGACATTTATTATCAATATTTTTAAGCGTGCTTCTTTGAGTTCCTATTTTTAACTATATTTTTTTATCTCTTTTCATTTGATAAATATTTTAATATGCCTTTTTTGTTATTCTTTACGAGATGAAAATAATTTAAGACGTATTGTGGGGCTAGGCATCGTGACGCAATATGACAGAGCCTGTCTGTAATACGATGGTTGTGGGTTCGATACTCACGCGAAGTAATCACATTTAAAATATTTTCATGTCTCGGCTACGGTGACAAGACATAACGCGGATTTGAATTCCGGCACTGAACATGGACAGAACAACGGAGGAAGGATGAAAAACCGAGTGTCTTGACATTAGCTTCTCTCTGCCTACCCGGTTATGCGGGAAAAGGCTGTGAAGCTAATAAAAAAACGTAGAAAAGCTCTTCAAAGAAATAAATTACAATTGTACTTTATTTGCTGTAAAAAATCTCAACAATGTGTTCGTGAATTTTAAAACAACACTTCATTATTAAATCCGAACGCCCGCTAAAAAGGCTTTCTTAATAAATATGCTAATTACGAATAAAAATACAGTGGAAAAGTAGGGACGGCGTTAAGTGTTTTACTTTGAGATTGTTTAGAAACAAACAATGCATATTTTTAAATAATACAAATCCAACATTTTTAATGAAATAGAATTGATATTAGGAAATACGACTTGAATTAGCTCTGCCCATGACTTTGTCCGTGTAGAATTTGAAAATAAAAGTTGCATAAGTTTCTCCTTATTACATCAATTATCTGCTAGAGAAAGTCCCGTAAAAATCGGTCTAGTCGTATATGTACCGTGTGTACACTCCAATTGTACTTATTTGTATAGATTTAATAATATATATAATTTGTTTGTAATTTCACGCCCATTTCCACATACGCGAGCAGAGACAACCCAGTGTCAAGACACTCGTTTCAAGGCGTAACTCAACGCTGCATTTCGTATTACCAGAGTGGAAAAATTCAAATATTTAAAAATAGTAATAATTTTCCCGAATTATCAAACCCATAACCAATCGCGAGCCAAATCAGACGCTTAGCCACTGCGCCATGACGTCGTCAAAGTGCTGACAATATAGTGACTGTAATCTCTTATTATATTGGGAATTTAAAATGCATGAAACTCTTTAAAAACAAAACAAATTTACATGCGACAAGATAAGATAAGATTAATGATCAATATGAAAGTATGTTCTACGTACATATATCACACTCTGCTTAATATAAAAAGCTTATGAAGATATCACAACAAAGGTTATTTAAGGAGCTTATTAAAGCATCTGCATAATACGGGGGCAAGCTTCTTGTGCAAAGAGGGTTTAACCCTTGTCCCTCTTTACTTGATGGGTGATGCATGTCTTTTAAAATGCATGGAGTACTTGCTTTTTATAATTATATATTTTAAATATGAAAGTCTGGTCCGATTTAGAATTATATATTATACTAGCGAGTCGCGGCTTCGCCTGCGTAAACTACACGATTAAATTATTTTCGTCGAGTTTTCACCCGGGCGCGCGTTCTCACTTAAATCGAAACTTTGTTAAATTTATAATTTAAATGGTTGAAACTTTTTAGTTTATGAACCGATCGAAATCCAATAAACATTAAATGTTATGGGAACTTTACCAAAATACAATAGTCAAAACTGAATTTTTAAATCGGTTAAGCCGTTTCTGAGATTAGCGTGCACAAACGAACAGAAAAGAAAATTACAAATCATTGTTATGGGTTCTATTATTATTATGTACAGACAGCAATTAGTTATATTTTTATTATATGTATAAATTAAAATCTTTGTTTTGGGTTGGGTTATTGTTACATAAATAAATGCCCTTAATAATATTTTTTCTCATATATTTAACATGTACAGGCAGCTATCAGTTACATTATATATTATTATATGTATGGATTTTTTTAACTTACCGACAAGACAGAGAGGACTTTCCGCTGAATCAAGTCATATTGTGCTTCAGGCGCAACTAAGCGCCGCGTTTTCTGTTAGCAGGACATGTAAATGATAGTAATTTAATCCCCCGAGTGGGAATCGAACCTGCACAAGCTTTCGACTGTAACAGCGTCAATATTACCTATTAAATACATATTATATTATTTCATATTTCACTGGGTGTTTGATTGTGGGTTGAATCGCACTTAATTTAATGTTACATACAACGTTGTATTTACTACTTTTGGATTTAATTCATTTAAAAATGCTTTATGTTTTTTTATGCCTACATGATGTTCACAGCTTTAGACCTTCAGGAAAGTCAGAGAGAACCAAGTGAACACACACACACACACAAAAAAAAAATTAACTTTAGTGAACCGGTGATAAATTATTTGACGTTCAAAAAATTGAGCTTGTATATTCTTGTTTTGAATAAAATAATAAAAAAAAAGAATATTTGACTTTGCCTTTATTATGTACGGCCAGATGTGGTCCCGCCGCCCCACCTTGGCTCCAATGATGATGAGTCATCGCACAAATCTTTTATCAAATGTCAAGTTGATTGGAGAACATAAAAGAAAATGAACGGTAAATAGGTAGAAGAGGAAAAGTTTTACAACAATAAGTTACAATTAAAAGGTGATCAAATGTATATCTCAGAACAACTAGAATAGTTAGAATAACGCCTTTAAAATAGCATAAATCATACGTACATCAAAGGGAACCGGAAGTAGTCCCGGCACCGGATATGACGCCAGCGAAGTGACAGTTAATATCCGTTTAAACAAAACATACGATTGTCACCTTTACCAATACGGCTTAGGGTTAAATTTCCAATTTTTAGGTCAAATACGTTAGAATGTGTAACTTGAATTCGAGATTTGTTATCTTGATTGAATGGGTATGAGGAACTATATTTGGAGCTTTGATTAAATATATAGGGAATATATTTCTATAGCACTTTAGAAGTAAATGAACAAAAAACACTTGATACAAGTTCGAATCCCTTATACGATCGTATATACAGTAAAGAACTTGTCTAATCAGTTTTACAATAATAATCATCTTCACCTCTTTTCCCTAAAGCAAGGTAGCAGATAGAACCTAGTGTCAAGAGCAGTCCGCTTTTCACATGGAATTGGGATATTGCGTATTGGGTTGCGGAACTAAACGCCGCCCTTTCATTTACTAGAGCTAGGAAATGTTACTATTCCTTTTAACATATAATCATTGCAGTGAGTGGAAATCGAAATCCACCGCACAGCGATGGCCGCATAAGCATAAGCAGTTTTAAATTGAAAATATTTTTTCTGTATAACTTCAGCACTATGCGGGCAATACGATTATAGAAAATTACTAAAATATACGCTCTGAATAAAATCGAATTTATTCTAAATAGAATCGCGGGAGAAAGCTAGTTAACCATTCAGGTATAGTAAACAGTAATAAAAACTTAATAGCCCCACGTTCCATGTATTGAAACATAAATATGCAAGTTGATTGCTGTGGGACAACCCCGTATGGAGAGGGTGTGCCGCCCTAGCATCTCACACACCCCGCAAATTACTTGAAATTACGACGAAGTAAGGTGGGTAGGTAGGTTATTGACCTTATATTTTTATATTAAACTACTTTATAGACTGGGTTGTCAAAAACGTCTTTGACAACCCAGTCTATAAAGTAGTTTAATATTTTTTAACGTTTTAATCGCACACTTAGGAAATTGAAAAAGAGTAAGTGCAAGAGCCTCTTGAACGGTTTTCAAGTGGTGCGGGTTTAAATCCCGCTGCGTTCAAATTTTTATACGTTTTCTAAATATGTCTTTTTCAATGCCTTTCCAATTTTTTTTGAAAACCCATAGGTAACACATATTTAGGCTTATTTGATTGCATTTATACTCTATGATTAGATTTTGTTTACTAAACAAATACTTATTTTTCCGCTGAGTTTCTTCCGTCGGTTCTTTTCAGGGATGAGATATTGACTTTAGTGAACCGGTGACAGATAATTTATCGTTCAAAAAATAGGGAATGTATGTATTTTTTTATTTTGATTAAAATTACTTGAATTTGACTTTGATTTGCCAGTGTTGTGGAGTGGGGCATAGTCTGGGATTTAATAAGCACGTTTTAATAATATATTCTATTTTTAATCAATACAATTGAACATTGTGACAATGACAAGACAAAGCGTGGCGTTGAGTTCAAAACTTGAGAGCCACTCAACACGCAGTGCCTCTGAATCGGACGGAGAGTAGAGTGCCTTGTCACTAGGTTTTCTGTTCCTAGCAGGGTTAGGTGCAAAAAAATAATGTTCAAGCGTCATACCAAATCCTAAATTTAAATAAATTCTATAATTTTATGTAAATAAGACTTGTGAAATGATAAACCATGACACATCGTATGGTTACAAAAGCTTTTGCTACACGAGCCGCCTTCTTACACATTTGGAATTTTAATTTAACTAAGAAAATTTGATCTTGCGGATTCAGAGAGAGTTTCCTTTGAACCAAGCAAGTCGTCAACTTTGTAACACCACATCTAACGTCTAATTGTAATAAACGACAACGATAGGAACGATAAGAGAGTAATTGTACCTGTTACACAAACGACTTTCACCACTTCTAATTAACTAAAGAGTTATTTGTGTTAAGTTATTATATGTTGACGTGTGTTTAAACGCCTGATATAATGGACGTAATTTAGACAAGTAGTCTACTTTTTTTTGTTTGCATTTTAGAAACCCGACGTTTCGAACGCTTTACAGTCCGTGGTCACAGGTAGACTGAGGTGGCATTTGTCTGTATTTTCGAATACCAAAAATATACGCGATTAATCCGGTTAAAAATAGGTTAAATTCAAAATGTGTAAAAATCGCGAAAACCAAAGATTTTAATAATTTAGGTTTAGTTTGAGTGATGTATCAGAATCCAAACCCATTCGGAGGATTCATTATATTTGAATTCTTTCCATTTCTCCACTCTAGTAAAACTCAGTATGTCATTGAATACACCACTTAACACGCAATGTCACAAATTCAAGCGGAAAATGGAGAATAGAGTGTCTTGACACTAGTTTCTCTATGCATACCTACCTCTAAGCAGGACGAGATGTGAAGCAGAAAAAAGAGTAGCAAATTTAATTAAAAGCTAAGAAAAAATATCAGAAAAACCCTTATACTATATATCAGTGAAATGAAAAAGCAAATAAACGGAAAATGATTATAGCACAGCAGATGTTGTCGGCGTTTAGTAAGTACTTACGTTCAACCTCCTCAGCTATCAAGTGTGCTTTATCGATCTGCAAACTACTGTTTCAATGTATTCGGATATTTGTAGATATTAAACGTAACTTGGTGTATCAAAAAAGCTTTCCCCGCATAGCAGGGGGGGTTGTCATAGAGAACCTTATATCCTCCTGTGTCCACTTCTCGCTCGAATTCGAGACATTATATGTGAATTACGGAACTTAACTTAGTTTTTAGAAAACGTATAAAAATTTGAACGCAGCTGGATTTTACCCGCGCCTCTTAGAAAGCGTTCAAACGCTCTGACCGCTAAGCCATGCGTTCTACACACTAAAAAAAATGTTCAATAATCATTTAATAACACTTCAAAAAATCCTACTAATATTATAAACGCGAAAGTTTGTAAGGATGTTTGTTACTCTGTCACGTAAAAACAACTGTATGGATTTTAATGAAACTTTACAATAATATAGCTTATACATCAGAATAACACATAGGCTACAAGTTATAAAGGCATTGTGTGAATTGACCAAAATATCAAGTAAGTATCTTATGTTCAAGCCATTAAAGCCAAAATAGTGAACCATTGTAGTCAATAAATTAATATGGTAGTTAGATACTTTAATCGCTTCTGGTATTTAAAGTAAATATAATGTTCTCTACGGGTTTCATTTTGGACAAATATTAGACAAATATTACAGACATCATTGATGGTTGTGTCTCGCGCCTTGCGTATTTTCAAGGCATTAGCAATTTGTTAAAAGGCATTGTACTTTTAAGCTATATTGCTTTAGTTATTAAGCTATTCGGACATACAATAAAAATATAAGTGATCGCTGTCTGTACATATATATATAAAACATATTATGGGGGTATCTATCAATGTGATAGAACCCAAAATAGTGATTTTTAATTTTATTGTCTTTTGTCTGTGCATTTGTGCACGCTTATCTCAGAAACGGCTTAACAATTTTAATGCAGATACCACTATTATTTTGGCAAATTTCCCTTCACATTAATGCTTATTTTATTTCAATCGGTGCATAAATAAAAAAGTTACAACCATTTAAATTAGAAATTTAAGTGAATATACTGGCGGGCGAAAGGATGAAAGAGTTTCATTGTGTAATTTACGCAGGCGAAGCCGCAGGTTGGTCGCTAGTGTTAAGTAAATAGCATTCTTTTTTGCCAAACGGTTGTTTGTAGAATAATGTTTAATGTGTAAAATCATGTGTTTGTACGAATCATTGCCATCGTGGTGCAGTGGGCCAGTGTCCGAGTTCAATTATTTTTATTTCTTCCCTCTGGTACGACAAAGGGGTTGGGTGATTTTGAGTTCGTCACTCAATACGCAATATGCCGAATCAGTGAGAAATGGAAAATGGATTTTCGAACATCGAGTGAGTGACGTTTGTTTTTTTTTTGTAATTAGTATCATTGAACGACATCGTGGCGTAGCGGATAAATATTACACAATGGATTTGGGTTCGATGATAATTTAATTAAAAGGTTGGTATTTGGTATTATTTATTTAAATGGTTGGTTGGCATTAATTAAAAGGTTGGTATTTGAATTTTTATCTGATCTGGAAAGAAATATCGCTAGGGTTCAAACAGCCACTCAATCCTTAATATCCATAAAATACGTGGAAAGTTTTCGAATTTCGAACACACTACGTTCCGTCCCTCGTTTCATAAGGGGGTTTTGATATATAGCAACATCAATATATTTTTTTACTTATAAGGAAATCCTCTAAGTTAAATCACTCTCAAATACGTAAATATGACAATAACTCATTCAAACTTTAGGTTTAATTACATATTACATTCTAAAATATGTTAAAAGTGTATGTGAAAAGTCTTGCTACTACTCCTTTATTGAGTGTTAATTGTGTAAAACTAAATCGTTATGTCTTAAAAAAACCTAATAGTAAACAAAAAAAAGACATATTTCGAAAACGTATAAAAATTTTCTTGAACGGTTTTCAAGAGGCGCGGGTTCAAATCCCGCTGCGTCGAAATTTTTATACGTTTTCGAAATATGTCTTTTTCAATTTCCTTAGTGTGCGAATAACACTTTAAAAAATGTTAAAAAAATATAAACTTAATAGTTTTTCACGTATTTGAGTACGACTAGTTTCCTTTTATTATGTTTGAATGCGCGTAACTATAAGTATAATTAAAGCCCCTAAGCATCACCCATCCCTGCATCTTGCCCTTCTCCGGAACCACTCCCTAGTCTTGTAGGTAATTTATGGCATAGCAGACCCCTTAGGAAGATATCTTATTAGAGACAGCACAGAATGTTGCAAGGTACCCAAAATTATCACTTATTTACATATTAACCCAATTATTATTACCAATAGTATTTTACAATGAACATTATTATTGAGAGCGTCTCACTGTAAAGGCGACAGTTATAGGTTCGATTCGCATTGGTGGTAATGATAATACTTAAATTATTTTCTTTTCTCCGCACAGGCAAGACAGACGGTATTGAGTTCCGCCACAGAACACGCAACGTCTCGAATTTTATACTTATACGCTTATTACAACTTATATTTGTTGTAAATACCACTGCGTTCTTTTTCAATTTCCTAAGTGTTTTCCTAAGCGAATAACACTTTAAACACAATATTAAAAAAACTCTTAATGCTAAGTCGTCTCTGCCTATCTTACTTTCAGGGAAATGCAAGAAGTTGGTATATTATATTATGATAAAGCGTGAAAACACTACAAAAAACATTTTTTGTAGTGTACTCCTTAATCGATTATAATTTAATAACTAATTGTGCTTAATTTATTTTTTGAAATCTTTGCTCTGGTAAGCAAGCATTGAGATCCGTTACTCATGAAAATTGGAGAACGGAGTGTGAAAAACAATTTTAGAAAACGTATAAAACTTTGAACAGGATTCAAACTCACGACTGCTGAAAACCGGCCAAGCGCTCTGCCCGCTAAACCTTGCGTTCTACATCCGGCTGCGTCGAAATTCTTATACGCTTATGACATTAAAGTGTTATTATTATTCGACGCATTCGGATGTACAACGCATTGCTTAAGCGGTATTGCGGCCAGAGCGCTGGGATAGTTTCCAAGAGGCGCGGGTTCGAATCCAGCTGTGTTAATTTTTTTTGAATTTCCTAAATGTATGAATAATACTTTAAAATGTTGAAAATAGAATGGAGTGTCTTGATACTTTAGTACCGGTTATACGGTTGTGCCTTGCTTCCCTACTATGCAGCAAGAAGTGTAAACCTTAAAAATATATTATTTATTGGGTACCTAAGACAAAGCGTGGCGTTGAGTTCCGCTACTTGCGCCACAATATCTCGAATTTAGGCGGAAAGTGGAGAATGTAGTGTCTCTGCGACATTAGGTTCTCTCTGACTAACCTGCTATGCATATAGAAGCTGTATATTGTATCTTAGACTATTTTAAAATATAATATTAAATATAAATCAAGTTTTAAATACATAACTTAACTTGACAGCTTAAAAATGTATGTATACTTACTTATATGACATATATTAAAATAAAAATAAAATGAGTCTCTATTGAAATTGTCGTCACGAGGACCTGGCTATGTGGGCTCTGCCAATTAGACTAAGTGTTCTACGCCCGTACTCAGACACTCTTAATGTTATTATATTTGACCTAAACTGTAACTGTATTGTAGTTTCATTTACACACATTATATAGTGATAATCTAGAGGTAGTTTCAAATATTTGAACATTTTAAAATTGTTATTCACACACTTAGGATATGAAAATTTTTTTGAGAAATCCTATAAAAAAGCCATATTTAGAAAACGTATAAAAATTTCAACGCATCGGGGATTTGAACCCGCGCCAAGAAAGTGAACCTTGAACAGTTTAAAATTTTTTATACGTTTTCTAAATATGGATTTTTCTATTACCTAAGTGTGCGAATAACAGTTTAAAAAAATGTTTAAAATCCTGTAAAAGCTTGAACTTAGCGGGATTTGAACCTGCGCCTCTTATATACAAAATATAATCTATAATAAGCATATGAGAATTTTGATGAGGCCAGTAGACGCATAGACGGTTTCCAAGCGGCGTTCAATTTTTCTAAAAATATTTTTTAAATGTTATTATTCTGTTACAAGCTTAACATATGTTTTTAATATAATGATCACCAGATTTGTACCCACAATAATCCCCACAACAGTGCCACTCGAAGCTCAAATGTTTAAGCTATTTTTATTTTCTAGCTATGGGCTGGTTTTGTCTTCACACAGCTTATGTCTACATCATAGGAGTGTGGAGAGTGGAAAGTATTAAACCAGTCGACAGCTTTTTTATTGTTTTCGAGAACTTACGTCACCTGATAAAAATATATTTAAAACCTTGGATTTTCTACACTTTTCTAATATCACGTTTAAATCTACGTATATATTTTAATAAAAAATATTTTATAAGTCCTTGACGTTTTTGCTAGGGCATTTGGCGTACATGTCAGAGTAAATCCGATATATAATTTATCGTAATGGTTTTATTTATATACTTTATACGCTT
>JAOYRR010000709.1:0-10565 GCA_038994665.1 Podotricha telesiphe
GCGAGTACTACTAGGAATTTCATTCTGCTGACTGAAAAATTGATAACACATGATGAATCAAAGTTAACAAGATATTCATAACTTTTTTTATAAAGTATACGGTTTTAGTGGCTGTATTTTTAATAATATGTACTTTTAATTAGTATTATTGATTTTTTTAAACTACTATATAAAAACCAAATATGTAAAATGAATAGCTTTTACTAAGAATATTTATATTAAGCGTCTGAGTTAAGTTGTCTATGAAAAAGATTAAAAGAAAAGCGTAGAGATTGCTAAATGCTGTGTAATGCGAGTAAAGTCAAAAGTATCGAATACTAATAGCAAGTGCGTGTGACATAAGCCTGCGTTATAACGCATATATACACATATAACGCAATGATATATCATTAAAATGGTGTTGAGAATACTATTACTATTTGCAAAAAAAAATGAAAAACTGATACCCCATATTGATAGTTCTATGAATTTCATTATTTTTTGCTGTCAGGAGCAAAAGTAAAAGAAAACAATGTACAGCAGACGACTATAGTCGATACTCTCGATAGTCGATAGTCGACTATAGACTATAGCGATATATCGCTAAAATAGCGATTTCGTCTAAGCCTTATGCCATAGGGAACGTACACTAACAGTTATATAGGATATAAACAATATACATCAGTAATAATTATTTTTTTATAACTATACATGATATACCGTATAATATTATATTATATCATGTTAAATGGATCACATCGATGTTTGACAAAAATATCGATCAACCTTCTTCAAATGACATTTATAATTTGATATTTTTAAACGTAATTGTAATTCTCACACAGTGTATAAAAAAAAGAAGCGTGCGTAAAGTACGGGCTTAGGTCACAGGGTGGTATAAAATATTTCAGATACTTACTTGTCAGGTTACTATAAAATAACTATAAAATTTCTGTGTAGCTTTTCTAATTTATAATATTTTTTATCTTATATTAAATATAATCCCCTGATATATAAGGACGTATCGATATTTGGCTATCTCTATGGATATTTCTTTATCATACAGTAAACGATAAACTCAAATTACTATTTGTATACAATAGTTTCGAATCTATATAAATAAAAATCAAAAACCTGTCCCTTTCCCAGCCAATCGTCGTCATATTTCGTAGAGAATGTCCTTTATTTTATTTTCAGTTGCTTTTTATTGTATTTTTACATATTACGTAATTGTGAGGTAATACGCCGGCTATAAATATTATAATAAAACGTAAGCGAATCGTCGTAGTAACTTTTTTTAGCACTAAAAGCTTTGCAATACTTGCAACTCTATAAGAGTTTATGTTTTTTTAAATTAACTTTAATATATAATTAAATCCATTAAAATCTATTTTTTTTATTAATGGATATAATTAACTTTTGTTAGCTGTTAAGAAATTGATTATTTTTGTTCTATCTTTTTAAGTATAACATAAATGTCGTAGAGTTGACGATTTCATGAAATCATCGACGATATCATGAAACGGTCACTGTTCATAAAATAATCAATTATCGATTTGGTTAGATCTATTAAGTTAAGTTTTAAAATAAGAATACACAAACAAACCAAAACAATAATTACTCAACCAGTTAAGTTCTACGTGCGACACAGCAGCAGTATCAGTAGTATAATCCATTTGAATCTTTTATAGCTCAATATCTATCTATTCAGCAAGCTAACATGACATTTGGTTTACGTATTAAGATTCATAGACAAATTCACTTTCAGTTGACCTAGAGAATTGAAATTAAATAAATAAATTAAATCTAGCTAGGCACTTGTGTATTCAAATTTAAGTGAAAAAAAGATTAAATACTTGAAAACCCCTCGTCTAAATAATTTATTTACGAGACGAAGAGCACAAATACGTCGGGGGCTGCCATTATTATTTAAAATTTTTACAAATGTCCTTGTGGGTCTTTCGCATTTCGGTAAAACTGGCCACCAAGATTTAAAAGACACTTCCTAGTACTTTGGAAAAAAATTGAGGATGTTAAAAATACATCGACAATTTTTATAACGAACTGGTAATCCTTGTATGACTTTTAAAAAAATATTTTAAAATTGTGATGGTAGCTCCTGATGGATTTGCCTCTGTAGTCTCGTTACATAAATTCTTTTGGTGAGGGGGGGGGGGTTTTCAATTATTTTATACTTAATTTCAATAACATTTTAACCGTTGTGCCGAAGGAATTTTCAAATTTTGCTTTTTATTTCCAACATTACAACTTTTTAAAAAGCATAGGTACGTACATTATACAAAATCGACATTAGTTATTTTTATATATTAATATATGAGCCGCATTCAAATCGGAGTCAGGTCTTTGAATTATTTGAAAAAATATGCCCATCAAAATTTTCTTAGCGCTATGATAAAAAAAAATTTCGTCTTTTTCTTTTTGAAATTAAACTATTTTAACCGGATTAATCGCGTATAATTTTGGCATTTGAAAATACATTTTAGGACCCCACGTTTCGAACACTTTACAGTAGTTCGTGGTCACAGGTAGACTGAGCTGGCATTTATCTGTCATTTGATACAATTATTATCTTAAACTACCGCCAACGATTTCTTAGCTATGATTTCTTATTCTTGCAAAAAGAGCTGACTGTATCTTGCTCTCTGGTGTGATCGGATTGAGACTTCAAAGTTTTCAGTATTGGGTCCCAGGTGGTAGAAAGTTTCCAACCGTCTTCTCTATTGAAATTAGGGTGTTTTTGTATTTCAATAGCCTCGCGGATCATCCTTGGCATATATCTGTTTTCTCCAGCGAGAATTTGAAGTTTATCAAACCTGCTGTAATACTTGGGTTTATCCGTTGTAAAATAGAGACAGTGGAAGTGAGTGTTGATGCATTATAAGGAGTACCCTTAAACGAATGAATGTATATGTATAGTGTATAACATATTCATATTCTGGTCTTCATATTCATATTGATATGTGCTGTCCAAGAGCCATTCCTGTCACGCACCGATCTACTACCCGACTATGGACATACGTATACATAGGTTTGTTGACATCAGAAGTGTGATTATGATTATTATGTATCTCCCGAAATAGTTCTCGAGTTCAGAAGAACCCGGTCCTTTGGAAGGCTTGAGTGGGGACACAGGTCAAATACGTAGATGCCCCTTAGAGATAGCAATCTATAAATTAATTTAGAAAAGTTAATTAGCCGAATACAAAATACCAGTTGAACCCCGTGATATTGCTATACTCGCATAATTACAAACTACTGACAAGACTTACTAATTCTACGAGAATTACTAAGTATATTGCTTAAATATTACCATTTATATCGTTACAACTTCGCAACATTTGTTTACGAGAATTTTTGGTTTTTAATTTGAATTATCAATTTGGTTGCGAATTTCAGGTAGGTCATGCCATTATCTATTTAATTTAGTTTACACCTTTTTTCTACGATTCATCGTTTCTTAGTTATCCGACGGATAGCCATTTGGAAGGTCTAAGTTTAAGCATCATTAAATGGTACACTACTGTGGCAAAGTGCTCTACGAATCTATTACTCACTTGGCATTAAAAATATTGTTCGGGATTATATGTATGCTTTTAAATATGCCTTAAATGGAATATCATACATGGTCCATCCATAAGATCCATCTTAACTATCAAAGAACGAAGTAAGGATACGGTTAAAGTTTAGTGTTCAAGATTAATAAAAAAATATGATATTTTAATATATTTGGATGTATTACTTATATAATTATATAAGAATTTACTATTCACGTAATTTGTTTTAAAGAAATTGAAAAATCATATCTTATGTATCATTTCATTATGTTTCATTAAAAGGATATAATGAATATATATTCGTTAAAAAGAAATATTTATTTAATAACAATCAGAAGTTGTTTACGACAGTTGATCTTTAATTTAGTTAAGAATTCCAGGAAGAGGGACAATGGGAAGAACAATGCTGGGTTCCTCTAAAACTTTGACCGGCTTTACTGAGGGTCCTACAATTTGCGGTTGGTCAACAACGTTCCGAGTGCAGGTTCCTTGGTCGACGACGATGACTGAGGTTCCGAGGTGCAGGCACACCGATTGGTCGGCGACGATGACAGAGGCTGGGCTTGATTTCATCAACAATGGCGGGGCCAGGGACGAGGGCCAAACCCTCGACGACGGGCCTGCGATGCCGAGTTAGACTTAACGTTGACGATGATTTGGACCAAGAGGAGAGAGCTAGCAGGAGCAAAAATTTGCTCATCAACAATGGCGGGTCCAACAGAGATTGGGATGGGCTTCTCATTAATGATAGCGGGTCCAACTGAGATAGGAATGCCTTCATTTTCTATAATAGCGGGACCAACCACAATGTTATCAAGGCCAAGAAGTTCGTTTAGCATCTGTTGGAGAGCTGCGGCAGTAGCGGGGTCAGTGCTTGGGTGGTTAATGGCAGCTAGGATTTCTTTGATTTCAGCCTGTTCATCAACTGCCACAATTGGACCGATTAGGTTGGCTGAAGCCACAGCAGCGCAAAGTGCGAAAACGACTAGGAATTTCATGTTGCCGACTGTAAAAAACATAATATTATCTACTTATTTTACAAAATTACCACAGCTTATATTATAAAATTGTCGTTCAGTAATTAGAATGATCAAATATTAATAATATATTATCATTGCTAAACATTTCTATAGTAAAAAAATAACTAAATATATTCAACTTACTCTATTGATTGTTACAAAATAATAAATAATCGTGAAAATTTTTACTGGTATTTATACCGAAATTTATCTATACGCTAGTAAATATAATCTTTTGATATAAATACTGTTATCCTTAAAAATTGATTTAGCGCCTCTATATATATATTTTTTATTATTTGTGTTTTTTAAGTTTAGTGGTAATTTAAAAACAAAAACACTGTTTTCTTAAGTAGTTTTTCAAAATTTTCATTAAAATATAGTTACTTGATACAAAGAAATCTAGTTCTGCTTAAACGTGATTAAATCCACTTACTGCGTTCTATAGCAATGGAATATCGAAAAAGTAAAAAAATGTCCGCTACAACACCTTCACATATAAAATGACCTGATATTTGGACTGTATCATATTTTTCCCTAATATTTGAAACAATATTTAATAATTCATAATTCTCTTGAAAGATGTTTTTTTCTAGGAAGTAATTACCATATATAACATATATGCTTATTATATAAAATCGTAATTATAAAAAGGCGGTAGAATCAAATCTATAATCTTATAAAATTAACATGAAAAGTTCAGATTCTTTTAGGCTTAAGTCTAAAAATTCCCTTCAACACCCGAACGGATTTTTAATAACGATATTAAGTCTAACGATCAGAGTGATAACTAAATCTCATAACTAATGACATTTTTCAGCTATTAATACTGAAAAAACATATTTTCATACAGAAGGATTGATTTAACTAAGTAGAACGATATGTTCGGTCTGAAATGGAACTTGGTTCAATTCCATGTGGAGGTGATTTTACCTTTATTTATTTTTTTCAGCATATAAATTCAGTAAAGGCCGTTTAAGTTATTATATATACCGTATGGTACAATAGTATTTTAAAACTTAGATTTTTACTTGAGATTCATCTCGAGTACAGAACCTAGAGTTACCTTACTTAATTGTTAGTTTTAATCAAGTTGTCATGGATGTCTCAACAGGCCTTCCGCCTTCGAAGTGGCAAGGAATACATCTACAGGCAACATAATGTGAGGGTAAGTATGGTACGTCAAACTATTGTAAACCACAGCTTACATCAGAAAGTAAACGACTCATTTCTAAAAATATAAATATAGTTTATATAATATCGATACAAAAATCCCTAAATATCTAATAATTGTTAGTTTAACATTTAAAATAATAATGATTGTATATCAAAAAAATAATGATCTAAATAATACAACTGCATAGCATAATAAAGCGAGATTTTTTATTCATTTTAATCTAGTGCAAAATTTTAACTTATAATACGGACTTTATTGTATATTTCTGATAATAGGTAACATTCACATGATTGGGTTACACAATCACTGTACTGAGCTTTAGCATTTCATTGTTGTTAGTGTATAAAGTCTGTTGAAGTATGTACTTGAAAAATTATATGTAGTAATTTTAATATAAATTTACTAGATACACTTATTTATTTATTTCTAGAGGCAACAAGAATCACTAATTATACAGCTACTTGCATTGATAATATTTTTACAAACTGTGTAGCAAGAGAAAAATCCATAATCAATACGTTATGTTCTGATCATTGCAGACAATTGGCTTCCTTTTGCTTGTGTAAAAATAAAAATAATAAAAGTCATAACATTATTTGTATACCGATGACAATTGGTAGTATAGAAAAGTTTAGAAGTCATATAATAGCAAAACTGAATTACTTAAAATATAATCATAAATCATATGGTGAATTTTTCTATATATTTATTAATAATGAATTCAATGTTATATTCACTCCTAAAAAAATAAATTTGACGAGATTCTTGTCATTTAATGATTGGACGACTGTGGGAATTCAAAAGAGCTATATAAAGTTTATAGTGAAAAACTTGTAACCACAAAGAGTCATTTCATAATTATGTTATTATGTTAGAAACTATTCTAAATTATTTAAAAAAGTATTTTTCCATGGCTAAAGCTTTGCATATTAAGTACAAAATTAAAATTTTATTGATCTTAATTTATTTCATGTTAAACGTAATATAAGCACTTTTATCATGTAAAAAATTTGGATTGAACTAGTGTAGTTCGACAAAATGTGTCGATTAAGACTGACTGAATAGCGCATCGAGCCTAACTCATTATAAAGGTAATTTTAAGAGCTAAGTTTGAATTTTTGATTGGAATGACGTATATTTTTTAAATATATATGAAGAAATGAAATATTTAGATAAACAAACAAAATCTAAATTCACAAACTTTGAAGTTTTTGAACGAATGGATCCGATAGAAACTTCATTTACAGGCTGATCGTGCTGCGAACAGTCAAACAATTTTTTTTTCTCTATATTTGAATTATTATATATTATCCCTAGTTTTAATGCTAAGCTGACCGGGCCAAGCCGATTATATTCGAAGTGGAGCTGTACTTGCTATATTTTAGAAATCTCTATTGGGGACAGTTTTCCACCTATATAGAGATGTTCATCTTTGAACATATCTTTGCAAATCACATCGACTTAAATGTAATTTTTAAGAACTGTGTAACAATAAAAACTCGTGTACAGATATTTTTAAATTATGACTCATTTTAGTATATATTTTTTTCGATCGGAATTTAATCGGCAAAAGTTTACAGCTGGCGTTTCATTGTATTTCTGCCTATTCTATTTATAAAATCGTATTTTTATGATTGATTGATTCTCCATTTCTGTAAGGTAAGGAAAGCTAACCTCATTATTATATGACATAAAGTGAAATATCATATATGATGTATCTTAATTATCAAAGTACGAAGTAAGATTTTTGAATGTATTGCATAATTATATAATAATTTACTATACGAGTAATTTCGTTTTAAGGAAATTGAAAAATCATTTATTATGTTCCATTTCGATGTTTCATTAAACAGATATAAATAATGAATATATATTCGTTAAAAAGAAATATTTATTTAATAACAATCAGAAGTTGTTTACGACAGTTGATCTTTAATTTAGTTAAGAATTCCAGGAAGAGGGTGGACAATGGGAAGAACAATGCTGGGTTCCTCGACGACCGGCACTGAGGGTCCTACAAGTTCCGGTTGGTCAACAACGATGACTGGTTCAGGTGCAGGTTCCGCTTGGTCGACGACGATGACTGGTTCGGGTGCAGGCACCGATTGGTCGACGACGATGACAGGGCTGGGCTTGATTTCATCAACAATAGCGGGTCCAGGAACAGGCAAACCTTCGACGACGACGGGGCTTCCGACGATGCCAGAGTTAGGGGCTTCTTGATGTTGACGATGATTTGAATAAGGGGAGAGCTAGCAGGAACTACAATTGACTCATCTACAATGGCGGGTCCAACAGAAATTCTCTGTCTGGGCATGTTATCCACTATAGCAGGTCCAACTGAGATAGGACTAAGTTCGCCTTCGATAATAGCGGGGCCGTAAACAGAGATGTTGTCAAGACCCAAAAGTTCGTTAAGCATTTGTTGGAGAGCTGCAGCGGTAGCGGGTCGGGGCGCTTGGTGTGAGTTGATAGCGGCAATGATTTCTTTAATTTCAGCCTGTTCGTCAATAGCGACGATGGGCCCGATTAGGTTGGCTGAAGCCACGGCGGCGCAGAGTGCGAGTACTACTAGGAATTTCATTCTGCTGACTGAAACAATTATGATATTATAATTAACAACTTTATGAATTAATTTACAATTTAACTTGTTTACAACAAGTAATTTTTTAAGTACTTACCTGTTCGTTTGTTTCTAAGGAACGAATGGAGTAAACAAATGTTTCCCTGGTTTTATACAAAGTTTTATCGGTTTATCTCTTGATATGCACGGAACAGTTTTTTTTATAGATAACTTTTATTGCTGTATATATTTTGTTGAACCTGAAATCTTAGGAATACTCATATGATCCAGCCATAATAAAATTTACATATTATTGTAGCTGTACTAAGTAAATTCTGGCATTATAAGTTTTTCTAGAAAAATTGTAGAATCTAGAAAATCTTTTACCAGTTGTTATCATCTAAAATTGATTCCAAATTTTACTGCCTTCAGCTTTAGTGTAGTAAATAAAACAAAATAAGACTTCAGTTTATTTATTTGGCTTTTTTGGTTATGTGCATGCCAAGTGCGTCAATTATAAAACATTAACAGTTACGATGATTTTCCTTGGTTCAAGATGTAGGTTTGGTGAGGTGTTAGGTTAGTATCGGGTTTTGTTACCGGTGAGTCCCACAGTACCGTCCATCCCCGCAAGAGTCTGCCTTGCGCATGGGCGATCTGCGTAAAAAATATTTCGAGTTTTGAAACAAGACCTTACACAAAAAAAAAAATTGTATGTGAGGTCCATGAAAAAATTACAATTCAAAGATATCAAAATTATGAAAAACTTGCCAAAATATTTTGGTATTATAATTTCTTAAGAGAATAATATTACCATATCATATTTTAATTATATATAAAAACATTTAAAATATATAATATATTATACATAAGTTGAAATTTACACAAAATCCTTCTCCTTGCATAGAATTTCATGGATTCTGAGTGTGAGTGCCGGACTCATCACCTCGGGACCATCATTTAATTCAATTTGCTCATTGAGTTTTATTAATATAGAAACATTCTAATTAGCAAAGTATCACGAGGTCGTTATTTTTAGTTTTAAGTATGTTTTATATAATTAATGGAGGCATAAAACTGCACAATTTTTGTTCTTTAGTTTCCTTAAAAATAAGTATTATATATATCTAGAGGAGTGTAGTAATTATGGATAACGACATGGACATATTACTTTTATTTGTATGTGTGTATGTGAATACTACCCACTAAATATATACCCACTGAAACCCAGTGGAAACCCTCTGTTCCATCATGAGTGCCATAACTGACTCGCATAAGGAGACCATTGCAGACCAGTTCATCTTACTATCTACCATAGGTCCCACTTCACTGGGCAGTGAGAGGTCCCTACCCACTATAGCCATTAGCCCAATATGAGCCCAAGCAGGGCATTCGGCTAGAGTATAATGCATGGAGTCCGTGAGCGCATCACATTCGTGGCACACCGGTGACGCCACTCGACATGCAATTTGGTGCGGATTTTGTCCAAGCCACCGTGTCCTGGTAGCACCTGTACCAGTCTGAACATCAGGACCCCGAACCTTTTATCTAAGAGAACCGTACAGTACTATGGAACTCAATACGCTGACATAAAGCCGGAGAATCCGGTCCTCTGACATTAGGCAGTATCTGCAAAAGGCTCCGTCGGCGTTCACCAGTTTTGGCGCAAGTTGTGCGAAGTGTGACGCGAATGCCCATAGTCCATCCAGAGTCAAACCCAGATACTTCATCTGGGCCCGTACCGCTCCTCCTGCCCCTGGATGCTCAGAGTAGCCCTACGAGGGATTACTATTACTACTATTACTATTTTTATTTTGGTGTAGTTTACAGTTATTTATTTTAATAATTAGCTACAAATTTTGTTGATGAAATTTGTTGAATATTGTTAAAACCTACTTATTTTAACATTGTTATATCTTTTTACAATTTGGTTTTTATATTGCGAACAAACATTATTTACCGAAGTTTTATTCCTAATAGTAAAGTTAAAATAGATATAATAATCTATCAAATTTATTTCCGTGGCCATCAGTGAGACAGCGTCTGCCTGTGAACGCGATTGATTACTGGTTCTATTCCCTCAGGGATATCAAAGTATTTAAATTATTTTTATTTCTCGGCTCTGGTACCTAAGGCAAAGCGCCGCGTTGAGTTCCATCACTCAAACCACATTGTCTAATTCGTGTGTTTTCAAGCGGAAAGTGGGGAATGACTACTAGTAACACTACTAGACTAGAATGAGCTACAAAAAA
>JAOYRR010000710.1:0-10308 GCA_038994665.1 Podotricha telesiphe
ATATCTTCCAAGTACGAGCGGTCAGTTATATTTTTATTATATGTATAGATCAAGATAACATTGACCTTCACGATTAAGAATATAATATAGGCAATATGACATAATGTTCGTCTCTTGAAGATGTGACGAGTTGTTTGTTTTGTATTTTAACATGTTGGCTTGCCCAATATGAAATGTAAATAGTTTTAATTCATAGACACTTTATAACAGTTTTTTTATTATTATATAAAAGAATTATACCTCGAATCATGTGGTACAGATATTAGGTGGAATAATATCTTACAGATAGTTCTGTCCGCTATTTCAAGGGTATCGAAATTGTCACTGTCTTTTGGTACAGCCTCTATTCCTCGGCGATGTCTTTGCACTCGCAAGCCGAATACATGTAAAGACAAGCCGTTTCCTACGTTGTGTCCATTTTTAGAGACATTGCGGGCGGTGAGTACGTCTAATTTATAAACTCTTTGTCTAAACTCGTAAACAGACCGGCGAAATAATTTAAGCCCTAGCTGCTGTATCCGGTACCGGCGATTTAACACTCTGCTGCTAACACGTGACACCATCACAGGAAACAGAGTTGCTGTGTTCGTATGCGGCGTAGCACGATATAATTATAATTAATTTTGCTAAGGCTGCTTGTGTCATAAACTGACAACTTTTAAATTTCAGTTATCTACACCGAATACTTTTTGATAGGCTCAGAGTGGAAGTGGAAGTAATTGCATACAAAAAGTGTCTATGTCTGCGCAGGGTGAGCAGATTTCATATTCATGTATCCCACACAAGACACAAAATTGCCCACGTTTGCGCAGCGCCTTATTGTTAAAGCACTTTATGACGTGAACGTTTTAATAGGATCGATTGTAGAATTATTTCAATATTTTAAATAACACGACTTTAGATACTGTATATAAAAAGCAAATAATGTAGGTATACCTTGAAATATAAATATTTTAAATTGCAACTCAACAATAATGTTACAACAAAAAACGATACCAGTTTAAAACTATTAAATTCAATGGCGCGTGAAATGCTAGCTATCTTTGTAATGTTAATATCAATTTATAAAAGTGTATAAAGTGTTTGTCGTGGTTCTTAAAATTTATAAAGTATATATTGAACCTTGCTATATTATTTCCATTTCTGTCTTCCGTCAATTCGGCTGTAAAATATAAAATACCGTTCCAACAATTTCCCATTGACATTTCTAGAAATTCTCCTTTTTCTTAGTGCTTATTTACAATATTAAAAGAACTAACAACACTCTAAATTTCATCCCTTTTATGCCGAGTAGTTTTGACTGTGAGTTATCTTTCAGTGACTTAGTAAATAATGGAAAAGTGTTCACTTTGGTGTTCGATATATCATATTTCATTAGAATTTTCTTTTATAATTCCCGTGTTCTTTATATTGAAAACGATGATCGAGTTTTTTTGTTAACATTTTTCTAAGTGTTATTCCCACACTAAGGATCCAAATTCAAATCCCGCTGCGTTCAAATTTTTATACGTTTTCTAAATATGTCTTTTTCGATGATCGATTTTTTACCTTCATTTGTTCCTTCGCTCCTAACGAGCCCCTAACAATTTATATTAAAAAAAATCATGTAACAATTGTTGTATTGACTAACCGAAGATTCGATTTTGGTTTCGGCTGAAAATCTCGTTTTGATCGGACACAAAATTTTGCTATTTACTATTTCTTCCTCCTCCTTTTCTACATTAATAGCAATAATTCACTATTCATGGTGATAAATTGTAAATTGTGCCATTATAAAAACCACGAAAACGATATTATTTTAAAATTATTGTACCTTACTTTTATTTGTTTGTTTGTGTATGTACATTAATTTGTACCTTAGATGTTCAAAATTCTTTTAAGAAACAAATTGTGGTAAATTTTCATAATTAAATGAATTTGTATATTTTTGAGACGGTATATGTATTTGTGGTGCAGGATGTATGTTTGTTTGTTTATTTGTGAAACCTAATGTTGCCATTTGTCGCCAAAAGTAGTACTCCGATTTTGATGCGGTTTTCATTTAACAATGGATTTGTGGTTGATTATTGAGGTCATTAAGTAGGTGTTACGGTACTCACTACGTCACTCACTAGATAGCGGTGCAGAAATATATTTAATCGTAGCTACTATATATTAAAATAACTAGAGAATTCGATAGGAAGTATTTGTGACTCTTCACAAACCCAAAAACAAAACATAATGAATCACACACACGTCATCCACAAGCAAATCTAAACCCAAAATTTTGTTCAAATTTTAAATTAATTAAATTTACAAAATACTCTTCAGACTTATTTGGTACTAATTTTAAACAATATAATAGAACCCAAAAAAAATATTTTTATTTTCTTTTCTGTTTGTCTGCTTGTTTGTATACGGTAATCTCAGAAATGAGACCATTGTATTGTGGTACACTTCCCTTAAAGCTTAGTGCTTAATTCATTACAATCGGTTCATAAACAAGAAGTTATAACCATTTAAATCATAAATTTAAGCAACGTTTGTGATTTAAGCGAGTTTGGTAGTTTACGCAGGAGAAGCCGCAAGCTAGTAGAAAATAAATGTGTAAATTATCTATTAAACATTGGTGTACACATCTGAATACTTGTTTATCTAACATTTTCTACAGTTCCCTGCCCGAATTAGAGGATTCTCACAAATGAAATTTTCATTTGTGAAAATCCTCTAATTTCAATACATTTAAATTTGAATAAACTTAACATTTTCCTGTTTTCAAGTAAAAAGTATTAAGTTTCGAATTGCGTCTCAATAAAAGTACGAGAGAAACAATCACAAGGTGTTTTTGTATGAGTTTTACGCTGCCCGAGGCATGTCTTGTCGGGTTTTAAATATTCGCAGAATTTTTTTTCTCGAGTAAACTGGTTTATACTTATTTTGTTTTTCATTTTATTTATATATTAATAGAATGTATATATTAAATGTACACAGACGTAATATAAAAAAAAATAACAGTAATTGTTTAAGCAGACGATTATTTCAACATGGCTAAGCAAAGTATTTAGCTTCATTGTTTTCAAAAGCAAATGCTATTCACAAAAGAGATGAGACACATTTTACATACAGATGTGTCCTGTAAATAAATTAACAAATAAAGGACTTTTGAAGTGCAGGTTTGACTTACTGTAATTATTAAACAATAAAAAGTTTTAAATTAATCTATGTATGTTTCCACCACCACTTAGTTCTATCTTCAGCTATTAAAGTTATGAAACTTAATAATTAATTTCTCATAATGACTCATTAAAAGTAATGGACGCCGCTATGGATTTCGCTTGTGACTTGAAAATTATGTTTACGTCTGTATACACCATTAGTGAGCTTCCCGTACTTAATTGCCTAGATGGTGCTTCGACCGGATGTCAAAAGATTGCCTTGAAACAGCAAAACGCTCCCCTCTCATCTGGTTGTCCGTCTGAATAGGGACCAATATAAACTATCACTGAGATCCTATTGATTTTCCTCAATTACATTTAACTGGATTACGGTTCAATGTTGAATGATTTTGATACAAATTCCTAATGTTGGCATAGGCCCCATCATTTCCAATCGTTCAGTATATTTGAATAAAATTATATTACAAACTTTTATAAGTATAATGGCTATTTCATAATGATAATAAAATTGGTTAATATTATGGTTTAAGAGAAGAAATTTATAAAAATCACTGCTCTCGACATCTAGCTATCGTAAATTAACTAGTTTCAGCATTGTTAAATACCAAACTAAGAGCTAAATTATACTACATTCTTGTTCAAGCTCTTAAAAGTAAAAACTGGAGAAATTAAGCAAAAGCGCGGTATCATTACTATCCATCGAACGGCATGTTTTTTAAACCTTTTTCTCGTTCTTTTCAAAGTTTTAATTAGTATCAGAGGACATTACCGCGCTCCTTCTTATTTCTGTCTCAGTTATTAGAATCTTTTTAAAATAAGCTCTTCAAATTTAATGCACTTAAATTTCATATTTGTAATATTAATATTACCTGTATATGACATTGACTTATTTTACATGATTCTATGTAATTCCGAAAAAGTAGTAAATTTTTTTGCGAATACTATGTGAATGATAATATAGTTAAACGCAATTTTAGTATAAATCAATTTTATAATAATAAGACTAGTAAATTTAATAATAGGAAACTCGTTAGATATGTGTTTGGACTATGAAGAAATGGCTGACCTGGCTTCTACATACAATTAAATATGTAATACATTCATAATACTTTACAAAGCCTCTGGGAAAGTTTAGTTGTGCCTAAACACCTGTTACAATTATATATTAAAATAACAAAGTAGAAAACAATTATTAAACGTTAAAATTGGTAAAAATATTATATTTTTTTTAAATGAGATTTTTTAAACATTTTCAGTACTTAAAGCTAGACTTAAAAGAATCATACAGAGTTTAGTGACTCTATGTATACACCAAAAGAGTTCAGTTTTTGCAATAAGTAATTTTAAAATCATGTAAAATAATTAAAAAACATAACAGTTGTTTATACCACAGTTACAATCTCAATACATTATCTACAATTCTAAACACATTTATATTTTGACTACTGCTTTTCCAGTATTTTCACCTACTAGCATACCAACAAAAGCGTCAAAAATTTTATCAAATCCTTCAGTGATATGTTCATGTGCCTTTATTTGGCCATTTTCAATCCATTTGATTAAATGTTCGAATGCTTCTGGCCATTGATGTAGCCAACGGGACACAATGAACCCTTCAATCTTTAGTTGACTGAAAACAATAGATGGTTGCAATATCGTTGCTTTTGGCATTTGTGAAGGATCAGCATTATACGAGCTAATACTGCCGCACACAGACACTCTGCCTCGCTGATTCATCTGCCCAATTATAATACTACTAAGTTCTCCACCAACGTTATCGAAGTAACAGTCTACACCGTTTGGAGCAGCGGCTTTTAAGGCAACTTGTGCGTCCGCAGTCTTATAGTTGATAGCCTTGTCAAATCCAAGTTCCTTTTCCAACCATTGCACTTTTTCATCAGATCCCGCGAAGCCCACGACTTTACAGCCCTTGAGTTTAGCGATTTGTCCGACGAGAGAGCCCACCGCTCCAGCTGCACCGGTCACTACTACTGTTTCACCGGCCTTTGGTTGACAAAGTTCTAGGAAACCGAAATAAGCAGTCGCTCCTGGCATTCCTACAGCGCCAACACCAAGAGATTCTGGCAATTTCTTCATATTAGGTAGCTTATAAACGATATTTGTTGTTACGTCGTCTAAGGCTTCAATCTTAAGGTCCCGCTCGATGGTATAGTCGCACCACCCATTATGAGTTACAACTTTGGTTCCAACTGGATATTTTGCATTCTTACTTTCTTGAACGACTGCTACTTGAAAACCAAATTGATCATATGGAAATTTGCCATTAGAACTGTGTGCTCGTAGATAAGGATCCACACTTACCCATTCTGTCTTTAACAAAAACTCTCCTTCCTTCAATGGAGGTAGATTGCACTCCACTATTTCATAGTCAGAACGCTTAGGCAAGCCATCGAAGTTATTTTTGACGACATATTTGCGAGCTTTTACCATCTTTAATTGTCTTGATTGCAACTGTGAATCATGCATCATGATTATTATTTAGAAATAAAACAGTGCTCTGTTTGATTTAGGGAATTAGTAAATATTTTAAATAATTATATATATATATACTGTTAATTTATATAAATTAACAGTGGGAGTATCTGACTGTAATTGCAACTAGTTGTGAGTTCGATTACCATTCGGGGAATTGTTTATATTTAAAATATTTTCGATTGTTAAATTTCGCCACTCAACACAAGATATCTCAATTTCGGGCGGAAACTGGAGAATGGTGTTTCTTGACACTAGGTTCTATCTGACGGATCAGATGCTAAGCGCGAAAAAGTGTGAAGCTCTTTAGTTAACTAGTATTATTATACCACAAATATAAAATATACTAACAAAATAAATACAAATCAAAGTCTGATTATTTGAAATATGTATCAGTCTTATTTTGGTCGTATCTGAGTATTTTTAAATAATCTAAGAATAAGAATAACAGTAAAAGTATTTTACTTCACTTTTATGTGAACTTTCACTTTCTCACTTTCACTTTTATGTGAACTTACCTCATTGAAGTCCAAACGAATACTGGACGGTCGGCCGTAGGTGAGTCATTTATAACGTATTCGGAAGCAATCATTTATAATTCGAACGTCTCACATTCAAAAATGACTCGGCATTTTTGATAATAACAACGATTTTCAGTTTAGATTAGTAATAATATAGTAGTATATAAATTAGTGTATGAATTATTTAAATCAAATATTTTATGTAGATTAAAAGGAGGACATCGTGGCTTTTGACAGTTTAATTGTAAACGCGATTGGTTGTAGGATCGATACCTATTCGAAGATATATTAAGAATAATTGTATTTAAATTATTTTCAAGGCACACTATTAAGTTCCGCCACTCAATATGTAAAGTTTTGAGTTAAGGACAGAAAGTGTTGTAAAAAATTGTTGTCTTTGGTTTATTGTTGTTTTAAATACAGTATATATCAGTAGTAATAACAATAGCAATTCCCTGCTATTTCGTTATTACTGAGGATTGACATTCAATTTCCTTGTTACACGACAAGATAAAGGCGACGCTCAATATATCTAATTATAATTAATATTAATATCATGACAAAAACAAACAAACCATTAATTAGCGTCTTTGTTACCTTGCATATTTATTAGCGGAAATCAATGCCGCACTTAAGGAATATAGACTTCCAAAAATATTAAGGAAAATATTTGTGTAACGAAATTTACATATTACTCTCAAGTGGTATTTGAACCCATAACTGTCGAGGGGACATTATAATGCGCAAAGTGGTCAACGTCATAAATTTTTATTGTAAAAAAGTTTCTATGATTTACAATGAATATTTCATTTAGATTAATAAAGACATTCTTTTCAAATAAATAAAATTAGGAAATGGATGCCAAGTATAAAATATGTAGGTACATTTAAGTTATTAACATCTGTATGGTGAGTAATGTCAAGCATCCTTCCATACCCGACAGTCATCATGGTTAGACACTTTTGTATATTATTAATTCTAATCATTAATCAGTGACCAATTGATTGTTTAAATATTTTTTTACTTAGCATTATAGTGGTTTAAATATGATATTGCCATTTTAACCTAAGGGCCACTTTGAATTAAAATAAAATCTCCATGGTGCCAGATGTCAGAATTAAGCTTTCCACATGAAAACGAATATAACGTTATATTCTAGATTAAAAAATAACACTTGGTTGTTTGACATTCGATTTTTTTTAATCTAATTTTAAAAGTGTAGATGGATAAGGTAAAAATCAGAGTAAGTTCCGAATACTCTCCTATGATGTGCCTGATGTTAATGATGTGTTGGGAGAGGATACGGCTAACGAATGCATGTGCGTTGCTGTGCGTTTTTGGTTTAGCAATTTCTTATTGGAAATTCGATTTGAAGAATAAACCACGAGGAAGAACCGTCTTTAAGTAAACAATGATACAAAGAACTTGAAAAATGGGTGCCTCTGTATTTGACAGATCTGCTTATGGCAGCGCGCGTTTAAGCCTCCATTTCCTTGTTAAATCGCTATAAAAATTAAGAGATTTTGGCCTACATAGAAAGGTAACGGTTTGGTGGTCACTTTATTGCTTGGTTCACTTCAGCTTCCATCGATAAACTCAAGTCATAACAGTAATGTACTGTAAACAACGATGAACTCCAGGCAATAATAGCGAAAGTCGCCATAAATCAGCCCAGACTCATCAATCGATCATACCATTAGAAGTACATTTAAAAATTTCATACGTTTTCCATAAATGTTTTTTAATCCACTTTGGTTTAGAACATTTTATGAACAAAAATACTGGTCTAAACAAAATTGCAAAAAACGAGAGATTTAACATTGATGATAATTTACATGAACTTAAAATCGTAATTTATGCATAGAACTAGGAAAATGCGACATTACCTCCATCTATGTACGTCTTCATAATATGTAAGGTCATTTTGCTACCATTTTATCACCGTGATCACTAACAGTTCCATTTTGTTTTAACATTAGCTCGTAATAACAAAAAAAAGGAAACGATTTAAAGTAACAACCATATAGAAATAAATTTATAATAAAACTTGAAATGATTATATAAAATTATTTACGTAATTTTATATAACTGATATTTTTGTTGAATACGCCACAATTTTTTTTACAAATTTTCTTTGTGTTTATACAAAAAAATAAATAATAATAATTGACTTAGAAACCGGAATAGTTTGATATATTGTAGTTTCTTGCAATATTTTACTTTTTTACCACAATTCAAAAGCATCAAGTTGTATCTCAAATAAAGGGCAAACGAACGGAGTGTCTTGACATGACACTGGGTGAGCAGAGCAACCCTGCTTTGCGGGGAGACACCGTGATGCGTAAGAGTGGGTCAACGCTTACCCACTAACGTCTTTAACATATTCCACCGTCTTTGGAAGGCAGATGGTGTATTCTACAATCTCGTAATGTTGAACCGTTTGGGAGGTCCGTGGAAATAGTTCTATATATGTTACTTATATAATAAGTTTTTATATTATGTTTATTATTTTTGTTAATTTTAATTACTGGGGTTTTTTTTTAATATTAATTTTAATGGAAATCAATCAGTTATTATTCATTATGATTATTCGTTGTATATTTTCTATGATATTCATGCATTATTGAAAGTAATAATTTCATGTTTGAAAAGAACTCAAGCACCGTATACATAAGCCAGCTAAACCAAGTAACAAAATGTACCTTAGCAACAATTGATCAAAAATCATATTCTATAACTTTGTTTTCACACATAAATTGTTTTTGTAAATATATTCGAATGTACAGACACAACTTTTACTCATTTGGCTAAAGTTTAGATGTACTGCAATTTTCCATTCCTTTCCAAGATTGATGTGGATCTTAGGGGTAATCTGTCCTCCACACTCTCTGTGAGAATTTCATTACCATGGCAACACTACCTACGTCAAGAACTCACCAAGTTCAAACTGATACTACTATAATATTATACTGGCGATAAGCTACTATAATATTATATTCGTCTATAATTATACTACATGTCCAAACTATTTAGTTTGTTCGCCCGCCTGCTTATATTTATCATTTAAATAGTTCTTACTTTTTGTTTATGAACCGATTGAAATGAATTAAACACAAAATGTTAAGGGAAGCTTACCACAATACAATAGTCTCGTTTCTGAGATTAGCGCGTACAAGCAAACAGACAAACAGAAAAAAATAATTAAAAATCATTGTATTTTATATATGGGATACTATTATATTGATAATGCCCCTAATAATCTATTTTTCGTATATCTTAAAAGTACGAGCGATCAGTTACAATTTGATTATATGTATAAATCACCTTCAATTGACATGAATGAATGTTCCTCTCTTGAACATATGACGGTACCGGCGATTGAACACGGTACACCATCACAGGAAGCAGAGTTGATGTGTTCGTATGCGGCGTAATAGAAAATACATTAAATTAATTTAATATATAGAACATACATGTCTGACATACACATCTGTATTAAATAACGTGCACGTTGCCAAGGCAACGCATGCTTACTGCGTCAAAACTTTCGGCTTTTAGTATCCGTTAAATAAATAATAATTTTATTATGTTGTGTCTAGGCACACATAACATTTTATTAATTTTATCGTAATAATAAAATAAATTAAAAAAGAATGTATTAGTGATATAGAGAATTCCAATTGGTATTTTACTTTTCAATCTCAGATTTTTTTCTAAGAAGCCTTTAAACTTTTCAACCTTTATAGCTGGAATCCACAATCAACGCACGTAATAGGATGTGCCCCAACTGGGCTTCGTTTCCGTATGCAAATATTACTATTTATGTATAAAGCAATAGTTCAAGCGAAAATTCTAGGTTAATGTAGGGAATTTAATAATCCGCCTGGGTTCACGGAATATTGGTAGTCCACGTGGCCCGGCCAGTGGCGGTCGAGTTCGAGCACCATGAGGTTTTACTGGATATGTGGACGGCCCACAATTGCAAGTTCGGTTGAGTCCCCAATGGGGCGGGTGTCCGTAACGGATTTCCTCACGATAAAAATAAAATAAAATCAATAATAAAAAATAAATAAATAAAAAAAAACGTGTTTCCGCACGAAAATGATCATTCATATACAATTGTCAAATATTAAGTCAAA